>JAAGKR010009989.1:0-24438 GCA_011419295.1 Clarias macrocephalus
CCCCGGAGTCACGTGACCAATGTTCGAACGCAGCCTCGCGGCATCACGTGACCGACTAGTTCGGCGTGTATATAAAGGCTTGTGCACTCTTCAGTTAATTCAGAGAGGTTGATGATGTGCATAAACATTTCCTTGAACAGTAAAGCTGCATGTACATATTAATTGTGCTGATTGTGATGTGACGACCTAGTTGCAACACAGAATTTATCCACTAGATGGCAGTAAAACGAGCACTTGAATACAGTTTCACGAAATGAACTTTTTGGTGAAACTAATGGCTGGACATCAATGGATGGCATAAATGAGGCCATCACTAGGTGAAATGTCTGACTTTAACAGACACACAGCTTTGTAAACTTGCCCCAGACCTTCACTGCTGTCATTGACTCTATCGGTAGTTTATTCCTGGAACCGCTCCTCCCGTACACCCTTACTGGGAAATGTGAAACTCAAACGTAAATGTGGAAATTATTCATTAATGTGCACCGCAGCCGCCCACATGACAGGCAAATTTGCGGACGACCAAACGGATTTAAAGACAGGCAGAGCGCCGGACGGGTGCGGTTGCTAGGCAACCCAGCCATGTTGCCAATTAAAGAAAACTACACCTGGCTGGTAGGTAGTTTAAGCCCCCAGATACCAGTGCACTAGGTGCGAACATTCAATGTACGTTCCAATCGGCCTGAAGTACCCTGCGAAGTGTACTGTACTTCACAGGGTGTTCCGCCATGTTAAGTGTGATTCCAAACCTCAGGGAGCGAAAACGTTCAGTTCAAAGGGAACTCGCTGGAGCATGAAAAAAATGGAGCTCGAAAAAGGGTTTATATATTTATTATCATTATTATTGGGGATGACATCATATTGAAAGTACAAAAAAAATTACATTTAGTATTATATAGGCTAGTAACCGGGAAAAAGAAAAATCCCTGTTCAACTTATATAACTTATAACAAGTTATACATGTTTCAACAGTATGTTTTATAATGGTATCAGATTTTGTTTCAAATAATATTCAGTATTTAATGTTCGTAGTGTGAAATTGTAGCAACAAGTATATGAGGTGCTTATGTTACCATGGTAATGCACAGAGGAATTGACGTCAGCAATGGGTATTTCGCAGTGTGTTCCAAATCGTGTAATTTTGTTGAGATCGATAAAGAGAAGAAACGAAAAGAAAAGATAAAAGGAGAGAACTGAAAAGAAAAGTAAAAAGATAAAACTAAAGAGTGAAAACATAAAGAGGAGAGAGAAGATAAGACTGAAGAGAAAGTGAAAAAATTAAGAAAACTGAAAAGATATAAAAAGGGACCAAACAAAAGAAGTGAAAGTATATATAAATCTATCTCCCTCTATATAAAAAAAACACATTTTAATTTCACAAGAAACAGAGGGGTAAGAGAATAAGAAGCGTGCCGCTTGGTAACTCATTGGTTGCATGAGTTACCAAGCGGCGTAGAAGTGGCATCAACTTAACCAAGTAATCCCTGCCAAAATACACAATCACCCAAAATCCCAATGTTCCTCTCTAACTTCTGCGTTGGGGCTCCTATTTTTAACAACAACATTCTGTTGCACAATATTCATGGAGCGCCCCCTTGTAACATAATGCACACTATTCATTCACAGAATGTGTTCTCATCTTTTTCTTAAATTCTTGGATGCATACTCTTTGTTATCTGCTTTGGGCAATAGAGGAACTATCTGTTGAAAGATTTCAAATGTAAAAGCCTAAACCTTCAAATCAATATTTATCAGGATACTGAAAAACTGAAAATCACAATGAAGTGCAATGCCATGTGTAAATGAAATTAAATGAATAGTGCCATGCTCCTTGCAGTGTGCGAGAAGGCGATTCTAATTTTGCCAACCTGTATAATGATATAAGGGTCTTATGACCATATTTATAGCTCAATCACAAAATATTCTCCCTAGATTTGCAAATAAAATAGTTATATTTAAAAAATAATAATAATAATAATAATTGTTTCATCTTTTAAATAGCCATGAAATTTAGGTGAATTCCTGGATTGCTGAAGAAGGGATTTCATTTGGAATAAATTTGTGAACTGCAATGGAAAATCCTCACAAATCGCTGTTGTAAAACAAGTTCTTGACACTGCAGTTATGAGATTTTGAGTTATGAGCGCACTTTGAGCTATATTAGGGCATTGAAAGTTGGACACCAGCGTTGATGTACAGGTGTGCAGGTCTGACATGTGTGCTCTGATGTGGAGATATCACATAAAGTAATAAAGGAGGATGGCAAGTAGAAAGTTAGCAGTTATGTAGTGCTTGACCTAAGAAGTTGAGCAGTTTCTGTTCTTCAAAATGTATTTATTTATTTAAAATTTATTATTTTTTTAAACAATAAATGTGATGCCAGAAAAACTCGGGCAAATGTGTTGGGATTAGAAAACAAAGCTTCTCTATTCATTGTGGTTGGATTGTTGAATTGAAGGAGACGCAGGTCAAAGATGGCTCAGATGGAGTAGGCAATTTATCAAGAGTAGCATCTAGTAATCCCGTAGCATCAGAGTCATGGCTTGGACTGCCTAACCAGGACCAGAATACAAAGAATACAAATTTTGCATACAAAATAGACTGAATAATCAAGGATAGGCTTCCATTTAGATTTAGTATCATAGTGGTATAATGTGTAATGCTTGTAGGTGTACAAAAAAATAGCTACATGTTATAACAAGAAGTTTGGTATGTCGTTCAGTTAAAATGACTAAAATGTATAACATGTCAAGCGGAAATGGCACATCAAAGAGCCTCGATATAAAATACCTTCTCATACATGTACATTGATAATTTACCTGCCCATAGCCCCTGACCTAAATAGTTTGCCACCATGGAAGCAGTAAAACATGGAAGGAGTAAAGGCTGGTCATGATAGAAAGGTATTGGAACATACAGTGCACCACAGCCAATCATGTATGGGGGCCCAACAGGACACCAGTTATTCCTCAAGGGTCCATGGGACACACCGAAGAAACAGGCTTCAACCCACAGCACCCAAAGGATCTGCTGCCAACCTCTTCATGCTAGACACCACAGCACACCCCTAAACACGCTGTGGAGCCATTTCCCGAGAGGCAGATCCACATAAGGGGAACCCAAAATCTAGGTGGTTTTACTGTTATGCCAGTATATGCATATTTACTGTATGCATTATAAATGCATGTGCACCTGCAAACTGCAAAAGCTGCATCAGTCAATCATATGGCAGTAGCACAAGGAATAATAGCATGTAGATACAGGTCAGGAGATAAAGTTAAGGTTTACTTTAAGCATCCTATTCACTTTAACCATGGCTGTTTTATCAGTATTTTAGAAAGTAGTTAAAAAGCAATACAATTAAACATAAAATAGTACAAAAATAAAACAAATGTCTTTTAAATGAGAGATGTCAGAAGTGAAGAGTTTAAGCCCACTAGAAAGATGGTAATTCAAACAATCAAGGTTTAACTTCTTGGTGAGCACAAAGCAGTTCAGAAGGCACATTAAACCTTTGGGTGGATGAGCTACAACTACAGAAAACTGGACTCAATGAGTTTCAATCCTGTCAGCAAGGAACAGGAATGTGATGCTACAGTGGGTACAGACTCACAAAAACTGACCATGGCCACTAACTGTACATGCTATAAAAAAAAAGAGCTACCAGTAAAATACAATGGTCCAAATAAGTTTCAAAGGCATGCACTAGCTTCTCAGCTTCCTTTTTCAAACGATAAACTCAACTGGTAAACATCGGCATCAAAACGATTCTCAGATGACCTTTTGATTTAATCCAGACTTTTTCACATAATTTTATAACCATAGCAACTGTTCAGAACGAATGGATAAGGAAGTTGCTCAAGATATGACAAAATTAGATTTACGACCCTACATATCATATCAGCTACCGTTTTACACTTGGTGACATGCATTCGCACTTAAAGAGCCCTCACAGGTCTTCATAAATAGCAAGGCATGTCACAAGCCTATTACTGCACTCCATTTCAGTACAACATCCCTCATCTCCTCTCATCCCACTCACCACTTCAACCTGTATAATGCACACTCTGGTCATTTGCAATGCTAAGCTTCATGTCAGAAATGGTAAGGAGAATCAGGCCAGATCCGCTACAATAGGAGACTAATTATTTTGGCTCATCTTTTTTAATTCTGTACAGAGTCGCATAATAAGCCGATTGGTACATATCATGTATGGCTAGGCTCATATTTGCCTTCCTATAGACTGGTTTTCTTATGACCATAGCTTTATATTTATAACAAATCTAGAAACTGAGAGAGTTTAATCTAATCTAATCTAATCCAAATTCTTTAAGGAAATTGGATAAATAAGTACAGGATGGAAAATTAATTTATGTATATTATTTCTCTTCTTATTAATTTGGTATGTACATTATTCCCATTATTTCTCTAAATCTTTTAGATTGATGTTGATATACTTATCATAGATGATGATGACACCACCACTTATAAATCACAAAAGAAAGCTTTAATAAACTTACCAACATTTGTTTTTATTAATCAATGTTCACTAATTACTTTATTTCCAGTTCTGTTTTTCTGCATTACCCGATTTGTCTTGTTCGCACTCCGCTGTTTGCCAGATTGGACTTTCAATAAATCTGATTGCACCAGTATGCAATTGATTCTGTTTTAATCTAATGTGAGACATCATAATATTGAGAAAATAAATAAATCTGAACTCTGTCATAGAACCATAAAACCAAAAAGCCTGTCTGTTTGTAAGTTCTTGTAAGATCCTCTAGTGGGTTTCCACCACTATGATGACAGTGGATGGATTGCCATGGCATATATGATCTACTGCCTTAAATGTTGCCATATTTCTTTTGTTTTGACAGTCCAGTACCCTGTTTAAAGGGACCAATCAAGAGCTGAATTGATTGTCATGCTTGCAATTTTGACTTGGTCGTCCTTACGGGGAAGGTGTGCTCGGAACATACAGTATTGTATTACCCATCTAACACGCCAGAAGTGGAGAGGTGGTTTCTTGTGCAATTCCAAGTTTCAATGCAGTGGCAAAGACCAACAATGTTTTACCAAGCACTGCCCTAAATTGACTCATTTATCTGAAACATTTTGTGGAATCAATCAGAAATCCTTCCTATCCAGAAAGTAAAGAATCTTTCCATGTTTTCTTGTCTTTGCATTTGGTTCAAGCCCCTTTTGTGTGACCCATTGCCTCCAGCTGGAATTGACAGGATACCTCCTAGACCGTCTTGCAGAAGTTAAAAGATGAAAAAGGCACAATAGATTGTTAAAAACAATTTATTCTAAATAAATACCATTTACAAGAGAATCCAACTATTAAACTTGTCAAATAATACTTATAATTGGGCTTTCAAAGCCAAATATGTATTTCTTTTTGATATTAGCTTTTTTCTATAAAGCTTCCTTATTATTTTAACAAGCTCGGGTTAAGCTTTGGAACCTTTTTTTTTTTGCTAGTTTTTCTATGCAGCGTGTTTTTATTGTATATGCCATAGTGCCACAGAATTCTGTTCAGGCAGGACTGTGGTCAACTGCAAATCCGATCACTAGGCAATGACACCATGGAGGCAATCAGAGGAAGTGTGACACCTGGTCACATCTCTTTTAAAGCTTCTTGGTTGCATCACACCTCGGGTGGATATTACATCTGCACCATGTACAAGAGTGGTTCCACACTCTCGGTATAGGCAAAAACATTTGAAAAGGAAAAAAGGAGAAAAAAGAGAAAAAAAGATATTAGATATACAGTTTAAAAAGGGAAATGTGTGTATGGGCTGCAGGCATGGCATAATTGCAGACGTTAAGACTTTATTGAAGAGAAACAGAACAAACTCAAACAGGAATGAACTAAATTTAAATTTAAAATAAATCTAAATAAACCACCCAGTGTAACATAAGGAGCTTAAATTGTACTACTCATTAACCACACAAATGTGGAACTGAACACGACAGCAAGAGACAAGGTCAAAATAAAATTCTTAAACACTAAATATAGAGTAGCCCATGGGTGCAGAGTGCCCTCTTGGAATTATCCCTGACATACAGTAAACCTCCCCAAAGGCATTACTCAGGCACGCCACCTGTAGACCAGAACATTCCCTCAAAACCTTTGGTTGAGTTGTGGTGTTGGGCATTGGAGCAGGGTGCGGGGTTGGCATGGGAGCTGTGGTCAGAATGGGAACTTGACATGAAGATGGAAGTGTGTAGTCCTCAAAAAAAATCTGGCTGAGAAAATCTGGGCATGGCTCAGGCAAAGCAAAGCGGTGGGCTTACAAGGAGCGTGTTAGTGCCTACTAGGCCAACAGAAAACAGATCATGACTAATTGGATTGTCAGAAAGCAATCTTAAGGGAATGTCAGAAAGTAAATCAGCACTATCAGGGATCACAACATTATCTGCTCTGTATTGATTCTGGCATGATGCCGGATGGTAAGGAGACCCCACACACATTACACACACCTGTGGAACTCAGTAGTGATTCAACAAGGGGCTTTAATGATGGGTAATGTTCCCACAAGACTGTGGAACTTACCCGAATTGAGCAGCAAGGAGGACAAGAGGTTCCCCACCCAGCCCCTGCAAAGACACCCGGCATCTGCTCACAAAATTAATTCCCCACAATGATCTCGAGACATACCTCCTAAATGTTTGAGAGAAACAGCATTTAAACAACTAAAAACCCACCTCACCAGCTCCCCCGTCCCTGACTTTGACCGACTGTTCGTCGTGCACATAGAGGCATCAGACAGGGCTCACAGCTGTCCTCTCACAAAAAATTAACAGAGAACATTGAATCTTGTGTGTGAGTAGTAAACCTGAGTAGCAACTCCTCGCTTGCCTAATACGGAGTACACTTTTCTTTAGGAAGTTCCAGAAAGGGGCGGGGCGCTGCAAATCACTGGCATCAGCCACTGGAAAATTACCTACCATCCACCTGTCGTATAGAAGAGTCCTGGTGGCGCATGCTGATGGGTCTGATGATAAGCATAAAGTATTCATACTGATTTCCTCTCTCCACAAACTCTGTCACCAATGAGAGCCTATTTACTCCAACACCACCAAGAAGAAGCCAGCGCTCCAGCACACTGCGTCCTCGGGCCGCATGCCCTCCGCTTTGGCCAGCTCTACCCATTGCAGCAGCTTGCCCGAGCATGGATCGCCCACCAGTAGCAGCATATTATGCACCCCACACTCACTAAGACAATAAATTTGTGTGTGTGTGTGTGTGTGTGTGTGTGTGTGTGTGAGTGAAAGTGCTAAATTCAACTTGTGTTGAATCAAGTGCACCAGTGTTCACTGCATCTGTGCCTCCCTATAGACAGTTCACAATGCAATGAGTAAAAACTATCATGTTATGATCCATCCAGTACATACTTGCCCCTTACTCAAATCAGCATTCGACCCCTATAAATTTCCACATTAGCCACATACTCATGCCTCCCTCAACCTCTCCTACCCCCCCGGTGCAACAAAACTACATTTTTAATGAACATTTAATTTGGTTTAACTAGACAGACAAAAACACAAATCTTTGAATTAAGAAAGACAGAAAGGCTGATTTATTCAGTCTGATCAGAAAAGCATGTGTCCCCACAAGGGTGATATTTGCACATTTGCGAATTATTGTTATTTGTACTTTGACAATCATTTTATATTTCTTACATTATCATGGCAGATGTCCATTACTGAAATATTTACTGAAATGACCTGTTCAATTATCACTTATATTTAACGTCTTTGCCTTCTACAGTGCAAAGTCTTGAGATGTGAAAAACGAACACACGCACTGGGAAACGTATGGGGTGGAATAAAAGTGCTTTTTTTAAATTTAAAATAAAAGGTGTAAAAAAAAAAGGGAAGAGACTTGAGAGTAGGTGAGGAAGGTAAAGAGAGGTGCAGTTGGCTTCTGAAGTTGGCAGCAGATGTCCCGGACAGGAGGGTGGTCACTGCTGATGAAGGCTGAAGACAAGGAACCAGAAGAGCGGGTTGAAGCCTGATGTTGACCCTTCCTCAGCAGGATAGCCCGAGTGAGAGCGTTTCCAGCAAAGTTGGACTCTGGAAGTCTAGACAAACTCAAGTTTCATTTTTGAGACACTTTACTTACCATACTGTACATGAATGAACTTTTCTAGGTAGCCTATAAACTCAGGATTTTAGAGAGCATTGCACTGCTTGCCTAGGCAAGTGGGAGAGGCAACCCCTTCTAAACAAGTTGTGGAGCTGGCTGTGGTGCTGAAGAGTTTCCTTGGTCTTTTTGGTCTAATCATTGTAAGACATGCTAGCTGTAGGCCCAATCATCACAGCAGATAATGTCCTAATTTATACTATTGAAATTTAAATGGTCACTGGATTATACTAAACACAAAAATCCATTCCATCCCATTTGATCAAACCAGGACACTTTACCCTTATTATAATGCCCCAGTCACCAAGAATGAAAAGTATATACTTTCATTACAGTTCTTGAATATATGGTTCGCTGTAATGGAACTTTTTTACATTTTCCTTATAACTTTGCTACATTCATTTTGATCGTGGTTACAGAGAAAAAAGGGAAATAAATTTTTAAACTCCAGAAGGCTAAGCCCCTGGAACTGCTCTTGGTTCATTTATTACAATTTCTCGGGTAATATTTTATAGTTAATGTCTATAAGACGTCCTGAACATGAACATCAATGATGCTCATCAGATATTAAAGATCAAAGCCCCTCCCTGCAATCGGGAGAAAGGCTTAAAATGGAATGCTTCATCAAACCTACATATCTGTAATGAAAAGAATATAAATATTAATAGCAACTAAAGTTAAAGGAAATGTTGTATCTAACGCTAGTGAACACAGTTCACTGTTAGCCCATGCCATGTCACTGTAGAAAAGCTTGTGCACAAGATACCACCCACAATACTGGTTTCAAAACATATACAGTATATTAAATTATTATGTAATATAAGTAATCATTTATCACAAAAGTTTCTCATTTACTATCAAGGTAAAATACATGCGACTGCTTAATGTTCACTAGCTGAATAATAAATGCTATCATATTTACTAACCATATTCTCATGAGATCACTCTGGACTGGAATCTAAAGAAGGTTAAAGAGCAGCTCAATTTTGAAGAAGCTGTTCCCAGAGGGACATAACCGTAATTTATAAAACTAATCACCCAACCAGATGCCTTATTTACCAGATGAGTCATTTCCTTAATGTCTATTTTTACTTAAATTATTACTAGCTATACTTTTCTTTTTCACCTTGTTTTCACCTTGGCTGATGGCCAGGGCAGTAGCTAACACTTTTGTCTGGCTTATTAGCACAACTAGCTAAATAAAAATATGTATTTCACATGAAGAAAGCATCAAAATCTTGTTCATTTAATCATGTTAATTAATTCTTAATTAAATGTCCCAGCAGATCCAAAGCCTATCCTGGGAACAGCAGGTGTGAAGCAGGGGTTTGCCAGTCAGTGGCAGAGCATCATACTCACTCTCTCACTATCACACTCTCTCATACACGCACGCACGCACGCACGCACGCACGCACGCACGCACGCACGCACGCACACACACACACACACACACACACACACACACACACACACACACAGTTGTTCACAAAGCCTAATAGTGCATTGTGTTAAGTAGTGGTCCATTTGATTTTCTTGTACTAAATAATAATCACTACATAAAATTTCTGCCTGTAATTGCCTGTAACATGGTTTGGTTAGGTAGCAAATAAAGCAATGCTTATAAACACATTTAAATTACATTGCACTATTCATTATTTATGACTGCCAAATTTGAGAATACGGAGAAAATTAATAAAAAATTTTAAATTAATGTAAATTAGTTTATACCTGCACCATTGATTCACCAAAATACTGTATTCCGGATATCCCAAACCATGAAGTGTTCTTCTGTGTAAAGAAATGTTTACATCAAACCTATTTTCTAATGATTTTCTGCCCTAGAGTAATTTAGGTTTATGGAGTCCATTTATCTTTGTACAATTCTCTCAAACAGCAAGCTATAAGATTAACAAAAAGGGTTCTCCTAAATGTTTCAGCATCAGATAAGACTTGCTGCCACCAATATGAGTCATCTCAGCTCATTTTAATTTCAGAATACAACACATTTATAATGAAACATACCCAAAATAAACCTTTTGACTGCAAAATGAGACACCATTTCCTGACTCATTTTGGGAACCATGATGCACTTCACAGTAATTTTTGTGAAAGAAAATGAAGCGGTGTGGTGAAATACAAGTGTTGTGTTTGTGAAAAGCTGTGTTTACATAATCTGGTTACATTCGCTGTGTCTAATTCTCAAATCAGGATTTCTGAACCGCACTATCATAGGGTGGCATCCTGAAATACCAAAGTGAAACTGAAAGTAGTAGTGGAGGAGGCTGATGAAGCAGTTTGTACTGAATACAGTACATGAAAAAGTATTAGTATTTGTTTTTGTGATTTCGATTTGATTTTGTTTTGTTTTTGGATTTCATGACCTTCAACAATATTTATAAACTAAAAAAAAAACTGTGCAACAAAACAACAGATTCTTTTTTTTTTTTTCTAGTTTCAATTTGTTCCAAAACTCGAACAACATATTAACACTAAATTGCGTATACAAAATGCCACAATGTCAGGTTGATTTATCCAGTGTAAGTAGATACCTGGTTGATTTTTATCCAGTGTGAATAGATACCTCTGGAAGGTGGAATTATAGTATTTTTCAAAATTACCCAAAATTTACATTGACATACTGTAACTGAAAAAAAAAAGCTTGCAAAAAAAGAAAAAATCTACGGAACATTTGTGTGTGAACAAGTTTCCCCAGAAAAAGTTTTTTTTTTTTACTACCAGGGTTAGAGACGGTGGCCATGATTGCAGGTAAAAGACGGTATTTTACTGATTCACTTAATATAGTCATATCAAACAGGTAATAAAAATGGTGGTCAATAAACAGCCTGAGGTTGGTTGACTGACAAACAATGTGAATGAAAGCAAACACAAGTCATAGTCTTTGAGTTTGTAACTTTGTAAGCCTAGAAGCTACATTAGACTGCTTGGGAATGTCTGGAGTAAACTTGCTATTATAGCTATTATAAATAGTAAGATGTCTCTTGCTGATGAATCAAGTGTTATTTGCACTTGATTGCAGGTTGGATCAATCTGTGTTGGCACACAACTTTCATGAAGTTGATGCAATGACTTTGTGCAACAAATAAGAAAACCGGGGGGGGGGGGGGGGTATGTTCTGAATTTTGTTATTGCAGTGTATTGTTTTTCTATAATAAAAGAAAGCAAATGTTTCTTACAGGGTAAGAATCTTACCAGACAAAGTACCACAGGGATTAAATAACCATGGTAACTTTATGTAGAAAATTTTTTTTTCCCCCTCCTACAAAAAGTACATCCATAAGAGTTACCAAAATAGACCTATCTTGTTCTTGTTCAGGCTGATGGAAGCATCCCTTAGTGATGGAGTTTACTGATGCATCTATAGCACTTTTCACTCTTTTATTCTTACCTGCATCTGCCCATGTTTGGTCTTTGCTTTTTTCCATCAGTTTTGTGTACTGATTAAAATTTGCCAATAAACCTGTTTTCAATCTAAAAAATAATAATAATAATAAAATTAAAAAAAACAGCACAGACCCACAGGTTAACAATTGTGCATGAAGGAATAATAGTCTGTTTCTAGAGAAACATGACATTTCAGACAAAAGTCTGTCACAAATGCTTTTGAAGTTTTAGGAAGTGTAGTGTTTATAATGTGGTTGAAATATTTGTCATATTTGACAAAGCCTATCATTTATTTGTTGAGTCAGAAGAGTGTAGATGAGTTTTTAAGTTTCTTTTCCTTCATAGCATATGCGACAACAGGCATCATTGAAAAAGCAGTTTTCCTCAATATTTTGTCTGTTGTTGTTGAAGTGTCTCCCCACTGAAAAGGCATCCATTCTGAATGTACAAAGAAGCTCAACAAAATAATCCACTAGTCTCCATTTGTTTTTGTTTTTTTTCAGTGATGTATAATGAGTGATGGGGGATGAAATATTTTCTTTTAACTGATTGTGCTTTTATTGGCTGTGTTGATGATAAATTGCATGTTAACCATCTACAGTAGAACGGTTTCTATTAGACTGACCACTTAGTTTGCTCCTGCCAAGCATGTCTTGAATGTTTTTTGTCCTATGTGTAAGAAATGATGGTCCCTTGAAACAGATTCATGGCTGTCCTGGAGAATATCAGTATGCGGACCTTTCTTTGTATTAGTAGAGGATTGTTTATAGGTTGGTTAATCAGTAACAATGATAATATGGGCCATGGCAACATCTATGACCTTCTTAGAAAATCCATAGCTAAAATTAAACATTTCCTTACTAAAGGAAATCTTTATTCCTTTCATGAATGTATTTCAGTCTCAATAACTGTGAATAGGTCATTTAATTTTTCTTTGCTTTGGATGGCTAGAGCTGTATTGCAAGTGAGTGAGTTGGTAGGTTGTGATGAATTTCAGCAAGAGCCATCTGGCTTAAATCACAAAGAGGACAGACTTTTGATGAAATTTCTGTTGAATGACGGCATAAAACTGATTGACATTTACAGAAGACTTCAGGGACAGAGCAGTGATGAGCTGCAAAAAAAAATAAAAAATCTGAATTGTACAAACATTTTTTAAGAAGGCAATACATCTGTAAATGACAATCCTGGCCAAGGTGACTTGGAGCCCACTGCAGTCATTCCTACAAACATTCAGTGAGTGGAGCGCCTGATCATTAAAAAATCAACAGGTATCAAAAGTCTCGGTTTGACTTGAATTCCTTTTGATACAGTACCAGGTTACAACAAGTTACACTCAAGCCAGAAAAAATAGCTTATTGCTTTGTAATATGTGTATCGGCTAAAAGTCATATTATATGAACAGTATATGGCTTGAAATAAATTTAATAGTATGTTCTGCCTTATATTATTTTAAAAATCACATAATCTGAACTTTTATAAGATATTTTCCCATGATAAAATGCCAGGTTTTTTTTTTTTTTTTTTTTTTGCTGTTTAGCAAATAAGTTTCTGTAAAGTGACTTACACTAGTGTTTTGTGACCATTAGCCATTTTCATTGTTTATGATGTCAGGTTATATTACGTTCACTAGTTTATTATGTCAGAATCTAAGAATACTAGATAAAAGCATGTTTAGGAGCTTATTACAGCAGAAAAAAGATAAGTCACATTGGATAAAAGCGGGCGCTAGTGAATCGACATTAGCTCAGATCACACACGATTGATCTCAGATATTATTTATTGGTGAACACTATGAAGATTCCAGTGTTGATTTTACCACCTTAATACCACTGGTGATACTAAACACACTCCAGAGCACTCCTGAGTTGCTCTCTCGCAGTGATGTGACACTAATGGCAGATGGAATACAAGCAAAAGTGAGCCAAGCAAGCAAGCCTAAGCATGAGTCTAAAGGCTACAAGATTAGCTACGTACAAACCGGTGCTACAGTACCAAATCTTTTTCTCCAGATCTCTTTCAAACAAGATAGATGAGATCAGAATAAGAGGAATACCTTATTGTGCAACCATCATCCTAAAACCCTGGCTGAACCACAACATCCTGAACTTTGCCAACAAGCTGCCTGGCTGCTTGTTTCACAGTGTGGGGACTCTGGGAAGAATAGAGATGGAGGATTGTTTGTGTTTGTAAATAAACAAATGGTGTGCAGCTCTTGACATGGCGGACATGCACTGCTGGCCAGGACTAGAACTCTTGGCTTAAAGCTATGTTAGTACTGGAATCGCTACATGACGCTATTAACAAGCAACTTATGGTGCATCCAGATTGAGTGATCATCGTAGCAGGGGACTTTAACCAGACCCATTTGACAACAGTCCGGCCTAAACTTTATAAAAATGTGAATTTTTCCCACAAGATGGAGTAATACACTAGAGCAAGTCTACACAAACATATCCAGGAGCTTTCAAGACATATCCTTCTGGACCATATTTCCATCACTCTAACCCAAGTTTGCATTAGACAGTGAAAAACTAATGATCAACAATGTTTAGATAGGAACCAATGAAGCTACCTCAACGCTACAAGACTGACAGGAGGGAAGGACGTGAATGAATATGCTAGCCCAGTGTCAGGAAATCGACACATTTGCACAGGAAATCTAACACCACCGAGGATGATAAAGCTGTTTAATAACTAGAAACCATAGTTTACCAGCAGAGTAAGAACATTGCTCAGGAAATGGGATGCTGCTTATAGGTCCTGAGATAGACAAGTGAAGCAGGGCACAAAATTCAGGCTGTGGATGCAAAGCTTGAATACAAGCAGCGCATTGAAAACAATTCAGTAATGATAACTCCTACAGTATGTGGAATGGCATCAAGGTACTGATGGTGTATAAAACCAACAAGCTGCTTCCAAATAATAATCACGCCACACTGCCTGATGTCCTGAGCAGTTTTTTTTTATTTTGACAGCAAGAGAGGAGATGCTGATCCATGTCATCACATCGGCTGACGACAAGCCCACACTAGTCCTTTGACAGCAGAAGGCCTGTATTAAATGAAATCAACATTGGAATATCCAGTCAGGAGCTGAAAGCATGCATGTGCTGATATGCTAGCTTGGGTACTGACTGATTCAACCTCTGTTTACAATGTGCTGCAACAAACTGGTCAACAGACTGAACACTCTAAGCCTTGGTTTCTCTTCATGTTTATCGATCATGGACTTTCTAATGTGTTAGCCACATACACTTTACCCCATAAAACACATTCAATTCAATTTTATTTGTATAGCGCTTTTAACAATTGTCATTGTCGCAAAGCAGCTTTACACAATCTGAGGAATTATTTAAGTTTGTAGGAAATGTGAATTAATCAAAATGGTCATATAGTCCCTGATGAGCAAACAGAGCGCGACAGTGGCAAGGAAAAACTCCCTGAGATGGCAATAGGAAGAAACCTTGAGAGGAACCGGACTCAGCAGGGAACCCATCCTCATTTGGGTGAAACAGACAGCAGGAATGATGAAAGCACATGATTCCCTTATCATTTATTCTTCATTATTATTTAGAAAGCCTCACTAAATATGTGTACATTGACAAAGATTATTCATTAAATAAATTTGTTAAACAAATCATAATGAAGGGTCTCAGAATGGTGAAGAATGATCCTCAGAATGATCCGCAAAACCTGTAACAGTCTCCAAAAACTAAGGATTGATGGATCAATACTGGATGTATTAATATTTCAGACCAAACATTTCCTTTTAAAAATCAATCCTAATATAAGATTTTGCAGTGGCATAGTGGTCCAGTGGGTAATGTTGGCACCTCAGGGTCCAGGGTCCTGGATTTCGGTCAAGTTCACAGACTTTTCATGGTCTTTTTGAGTCCACACAGATTGCCTCTGGGAAGTCTAGCTTTTTTTCCCCCCTCCATCACCAAATAACATGATAGTAGACGGATTGGCTAAGATAAATTGCTCTTACATATAATAGTGTGTGCATGCTGTCTTTCAATGGTTTAGTGGCCCTATGTTTATGTTTTAATCAAATGTAGCATGATAAAATATTGAGGAAATATTGATTCACATCTAATCACATCTTCCTCTACACAACGGTCCTTTACATACTCACTCACAAACATATAGAAGTCAAGACTCAAAAAGAGATCAATAGTTTGCATATAACTGTTAATATTGTAACCTGCTGTGTATAATATTAGCTAATTCTTTCTTTGTATTACACAAGGAAAAGTACTGGGTTATTATTTCTACCCAAATGCGCATTGTTAGATTTTTAGTGTGCGAGTTAGTCTCAGTGACCTTGGAAACAATGCAGAAGCAGCCAGCCCTCATCTACTCCATCACTATTGAGTAGCTGGGTCACTACATAACCCAGCTGTTGATTTATCCGTTGGATTGCAGCCCCTTTTTTCTAAATGAGCTGTTCCTCCAATGCATTTTGATTAGTATTTGGATGAATAGTTTTACAGAATATGAGGGAAAAATATATATATTCACCATCTCATCATCAGTATTCTGAACACATGGTAGTGATATGATAGTGACTATTTTGTTTGATAGTGACTGCATTTCTTTGTGTGACCTAGACAATATCAAGGGAAATTACATGTTAAGATTTCTTTGATATCTGATAAAATACATTGCTTCACAATTTATTTTATGCCTGAAGTTAACTTGAATGCTCACCTAAAAGACAGGGAGTTATAGTGAGGCATAAAATTTCCAATGAAAATGAATAAGTAGGGAACATTTTAGATTTTATACATAATTGTAATTTCTTTCTTTTTTTATATCACTAGATAACATGGTTATTGTGAGAATTTTAACCATAGTAATATGAGGTAATCGAACTCGAGCAGTGGTAGACAAATTATTCCCCAACATTTGAACAAGTTCCATTCTGAGAGCTTGTTTCTAAGTCCAGTTAGTTCATAAGTCTAACAAACATTGTCTAGATACTGGGATACTAACACAATCAAAACTAACATCTTGTCCTTGTTCTTTAGAATAATGCAGATATTTGAACAATTCGTGTTAAAAGAATGAGCAATGTCTGCCTGAATGCAGGCTGAATGCATGTGACACAAGTGATCTAACTTCTGTGATTGAATATGAATGCACATCTGAAGTGGATATGTGCACTCATATTAATGAACATGGTTATAATCTTAACTGTCTCACTTACCTTAGTTTTCTGTTAGATTTACTTTCACAAATACCGTCAAACAGGCTTATATTAATCTAGCTGAGTAGGATTAAGAGTAAAGACTGCACACTGAGTACTAGTGAATTTTGATAATAATTGTGTCTTTATTCCTAACAGACTTTGACATCATTTTCTTTAAGAAAAAATACAGTCAGACAAAACAGTATGAAATACTTTATTTACCAATTAAACCTACTTATGCTATTTGTGGCTGCAGAGATCATCTTATGTAAATAGGGGATTTTAAACAAGAAAGTCTGATTAAATATATTATTCTTGTTGGTTTGTAGTGAGTTTAATGTTTTCATCAGAT
The DNA here is from genome assembly GCA_011419295.1 of Clarias macrocephalus. Taxonomy (NCBI): domain Eukaryota; kingdom Metazoa; phylum Chordata; class Actinopteri; order Siluriformes; family Clariidae; genus Clarias; species Clarias macrocephalus. Next base: position 17,103 of record JAAGKR010009989.1, read on the forward strand.
TGTTGGTCATGTGCCATATAGAGACATATCACTAATCAATGCAGTTTGTAAGCAGTATAAATGCCAGCTGTCAATTTAACATTTGCATGCAGCTCATTTTGCAGTAATTAGGCTCTGCATTATTTGGTCACAACATTGTCAATTACTCCTTCCACAGCTATATTTTTGCCCTCCTCTCCCTTAACCCATCATTTTAAGTTACTATACTATTAGCCCTACTTATTGAACAGTGTTGCATCACATCTAGAAACCTCTGTAGTCCAACTAAGGACTGTGGAGACCAGTGGTGTCCATTGTATTTACTCCCTTTTTTATGACCATGGTCGGACCTCTGGTCAACATTCACACATGCATTCACACACTACGGGCAATTTGAGAATGCCAATTAGCCTAATCTGCATGTCGTTGGACTGTGGAAGGCAACCAGGGTACATTGTTTATGGAATGTTTGAAATATAAATAGAAAACTTTAAATGGAAAAAAAGAAAAGTTTGAATTTAACACATCAAACATGTCAGGATTTAAATAGAACATACAGTATAAATGTTTACCTATTGTCTGCAACCTCAGGCATTTAGTGAAGAAAAAAAAAATGACACTTGAATCTGGAGTACTTACCAGTAGCGGTAATGCTTATGTTGAAGTGAACTGCAGCTTTCTCTGATGTGATGTATGATGCTGTTGCTTGCGCAGTGCTGACAACTCATTTCAGGGTAAAGTAGCTAATGCATGCTCAGAAAGCCGTAAAAGTCACTGAAGACACTTTAGTTCTGAAGACGCTGAAGAGAACCGAATTCGTTCTAAAAGAAAGATGAAGTTTTTGCTTACAGCACCGCAGTCTTACTATTAATCTATTGACAAGACAAACGAAATCAACTGTTTGCATATTTGACAAATATTATATTGTCTGCAAAGAATGTGAAAAAGAGATGGTAGTCAAAAGCAGTGGGAAATAAACCTAAATGAAATTGTTACAGGTTTATAAAAGCCTACTGTTTTTACTTAAAGTCAAACAAATGATTTTTGATAGTGATTATTGAGAGCAATGGTAATAAGTGAGAGGTTATTGATAAATGATGATCATAGATTGATTGTTAAGTTAAGTGGTGATCTGTGATTGGTTGCCTTTGTAAGGTTGCCTTGGCTTATGTTTTGCAAGTGGGTCTACCAGATTTGTGGTATGTTATTAAGCAAAACAACCTCATTAATATATAGTTCAAAATTGTAACTGGACAATGCACTATATTTATAATGGAATTGCACCTGCCTTCTAAAATTTGTGTCAGGAGAATAAACAAAATGGCCAAGAAATGGTGTTTAAATATTGTGCAGTCAACCTTCAATTTCTTCTTAAATGCCATATATGGTTTACGGAGTTTTACAGTAGGTTAATAAGGCCAATTTGCCCTTTTGCCTGTAATAATAAGGCACTGTATTGCTTTGTATTACTATCAGTAATTGTACAATTTATGTATTTATTGTTTTTTTTTCTTATGTTGCCCTGATCATATAGAACTATGCATCAAAATTAATATGGACAGTTGATGTAGGGATAGAGTGGGCCAATTTCACATCTTTCCAAATTTTTATGTCTCAAATCATTAAAAGTCATTCTAAGCCTGAATATATTATTTAATACACTATAAGTTGAACTACCATTTCAATGTCTTGTGCTCAACACCATGTTTTACCTAAAATAAGCACAACCTGGGAGCTCATATATTATTTACCTAGCAGATTCACTTTGCCTTTAGTCATTTTTCATTCATCTTTTTATATATTTGGCAGACATTTGACTCATTTAAGGGAAGCAGACTACTATGGAAGCACAGAGCTGAGCAGTTGCGAGTTAAGTTGCTTGAAAATGTACTGTACAGTGTATCAGCACTTTTAAACACTCAGTTTTCCAGATAAAATTTTATCCAAACAATGTACTTTTGAGAAAAAAAAAAAAAGAATCCAATTCATGAGGGTTATGACTTTGCCAAGTTGCTATCTGACAGTTCCACGATTTGGTTTCATAACCTTCTGGTCATTAGCACAGAACGTGCACTGCGGCACAGCCACTAAGTCTAATTACATTGATTTTTTTGTTGTTGTTGAACATTTGAGTTGTTGTGCCTTTCTTGTCTAGAGTTAAGTTAATTCCCTTGAAACATGCAGTCTGTTTAAGCACTTGATTGGACTTCTTTGGATGTTGAAACACTTAGGTGTGCATCTGGATCCTATCCCAGGGCAAATGGATGTGAAGTGAGAATACACCCTTAATGGGATGCCAGTCTATCATAAAGAAATGTTTACAAATGCAAAATCTGCAAAATCACTTACTCTCACCCTGCGTTTTTCATCAAACGTAGCAATAAGTATTTACTGGGGGGGAGGGGGGGGATGGACTTCAGATTAATAAGAGGCACTTTATTAATGGCCCTTCAGGGCAGCAGAAACAGATGGAGAGGGGAAGAGAGTGAGAGCATGCTTGGCATCTCTGATCTGGATAAGAGATAGTGAAAAAGACAGCTAGGAACAATATGGATATAGGAAAGCATACTATAATACATTAAACACCTGCCAACTTGAGGGCTAAAGTAAATATGCGGATATATGCAGTTCTACCATGATAACTCAACTGCAGCTTGCTCTTTATACTAAATCTATCTATCTTGTTACAGACAAAGGTATATCTGCCATAGTAAAGGTGATGTACATGTAAATATATGCACTGATATTTGAATTCAGGCCAATTCTTGGAAGCTGAGGCAAGGCATTATGATACAAGATAGAAATATAAGGGATTCACAATAAGCAAGATAATACTGACATTTTACTCTTACTTTATTACACTGCAATGCACTATACTAACTATTAAATTCACTACAGCAATAGCAAAATAACATATCATAGTAAAACCCCAAGACAATTAACTGTTAGCTTATGGGGCAGGATGCAAATTTCATTCATTATAAATTCTTCTTAAGGGCAATCCAATAATCACTGTCAATGTCTGCAAGGTCAAGGAACAGGCGGACAGGGTTAAATAAGGAATATTCATTTATTTATAAGAATGATAATGCATTCAAGAGCTGGAAAACAGGAACAATAACAAGCGAACAAGTAGTATCAAAACATCATGGTATAAATAATGAAACTAATTAAAAACTGAACTCAGAACAGGTGCACCCATTAGTGGGGACATACTATAAAAAATGGGGAATATACTGTATGTCTTTGAGAATTACAGTTCAGGTCCGTGTGCAAAGTCTGTGGTGAGTCATTCTATAATTTCCATCTGAACCTCTGTAGTCCAACTAGGGACCGTGGAGACCACTGGTGACCATTGTATTCATTCCCGTTTGTACAACCGTGGCAGGACCTCCGGTCAACATTCACACACTACGGGCAATATGGAATCGCCAATTAGCATTATCTGAATGTTTTTGGACTGTGAGAGGAAACTGGAGTACCCGCAGGAAAGCCACCAAGCACAGGGGGACATGCAAACTCCATGGACCCAGACCTAATATGGTAATCAAAACCAGGACCTGGAAGTGCAAGGTGACACTGCTAACCAGTAAGCCACTGTGCCACCATTCTATAATTTGGTGTACATAATTAAAACAGTACATTAAAACTGTTCTTTCTCAATAGGACAAAATGATTGAAGTCAGTAAAGACGAAAAGTTTGGACACACCTTCTCATTCAAAGAGTTTGAATTTGTATTATGGCAAGAAATTTAAGAAACTTTAAGAAATTAAGGTCAGTCAGTCTGAAAAATTGGGAAAACTTTAAAAGTGTCCCCAAGTGCAGTCACAAAAACCATCAAGCGCTACAAAGAAACTGGCTCACATGCGGACGGCCCCAGGAAAGGAAGACCAAGAGTCGCCTCTGCTGCGGAGGATAAGTTCATCCGAGTCACCAGCCTCAGAAATCTCAGGTTAACAGCAGCTCAGATCAGAGAGCAGGTCAATGCCACACAGAGTTCTAGCAGCAGACACGTCTCTAGAACAACTGTTAAGAGGAGACTGTGTGAATCAGGCCTTCATGTAGAAGATCTGCTAGGAAACCACTGCTAAGGACAGGCAACAAGCAGAAGAGACGCGTTTGGGCTAAAGAACACAATAAAGAACACAATAAAGAAAACTCTTTGAATGAGAAGGTGTGTCCAAACTTTTGGTCTGTACTGTATATATATATATTTTTGGACTGATTACTTTTACTTTTCTTATCCATAATTTCAGTGGTAAGATCTGGCCAGTGGGCTGGCTGACCACTTCTCATTTTAATGAACAGTTTAACATATTTTTCTTAAAACATAATTAAATACAAATCATAAAGAATGTATAAACCATAACGGTATACATAACACTGACAGTCAATTAGTATACTCATTGACAATAAGCTATTATAGATAGCACACTTACCACAGTGGGTTTAAAATGTATGCCACAGAGAAGAATGGCATCATTTGCCATCAGGACAAATCAATTTTGCGTTACAGGATGGGGTTATGTAAGCAACTTAGTTGACAGAACTTTTGCAGAAATGAATAAATACTGAAATAAATACATTACAATTATTTAAATGAGAAACTCTATTTTTGAATATTTTGACCTTTGTAATAATAATATTTTTAAAAAATGTTGATAACATTCATGATTTTAGTAATTTTTTCTTTTAAACTAAGAAACCCTCAGTTGCAAAAGTAGACATGGCAAAACTGGTCTCTTTGCCAACATCATTAAAAATGTCAACCTAAGTGAGGCATAGAATGCACATAATGCTTGTGAGGTATTATAACATAACATGCTTTCTTTTAATAGATAAAATATGATCTATTTGAAGAAAATACTTACACACATACTTTTATATGTATGAACAATCATTCTATAAGATTTAAATAAAGATGGGTAAAAGATGCTTAGTAGGAATGAAATAGTCAAAATATTTGATTACTGCCCAAGATATTCGCAATAAACAATATTTCTGGAAATATGCATTATGCACAAATACCTTTTATATTACAGATCCTCTTGTTGACTGTGAACAGGTGGCTATGTGAATAAGAGAGAAAAGAGGGAATATTACAGTGGACTGCCTGAGTTATGCAATTATTTTTTTAAAAATCCATAGTGTATTTCAGTTGGCTTGTATGGTGGTTTAATGAGGGTGTCCCTGGATGTCTTTCTTAGTGATCATTTCATTATGTTTAAATGCATAACATTTATGAAGTCTGACAGATGACAGTTTTATTATTATTATTATTATTATTATTATTATTATTATTATTATTATTATTATTATTATTCCATAGATTCCAGGTAAAATCTCAAGTGGCTTATTTGTATCTTAAAGTCAAAGCAGGCCAAATTGAAAGCTAAATATGGGTGAATGTGAAAATGAACATGGTCCAAAATTCATCTCTGTCTTGCCCTTATGTCTCTTGCGAATGGTTCGCTGCAGTCCATTACCTACAACATGCATTTTTATCAATTTTAAACACCTGGAGGAGGGATTGGCATGCTCCCTGTTGTGGCTTTGCTGTGCCATGTCCCACCTGCACAGCACAATAAAGTCCACCACATGACAACCCAAAGAGTTTATCTCCAAGAATTATCCCCAGAAACTGAAGCTAGGCCAAGCGAAGAGTTCTAGAGGTTAGCTGAGGGTATGTACCTATGTGTGTGCTAAGAATACACATATGCATCTAATGGGCAAATATGTTCCTATCTATGCTGTAGAAAATGGAAAAGCTTAACATTTGCAAGCTTATGGCTTGTCCCCACTAGAGACCAGATAAGCAAAGAGCACTGATAAGCATAGGGTAATGCTGTCCCTGCATGTGAGTCAGACTTTAAGATAAAATAGTGAACAAAGGTATGACGAGGTTGATTAAATTAAAGGACATCAATATTTGCAGTAATGCATAAATTACTGTAAAAAGTAATTTATGCATTACAAATAAAGTGTGATTGACCCAATGATTCCACTGATTCTATGTCCTGTCCATACATCCATACAAAGCATTTTTACAAAATATTATCTATATTTCCTAAAAGAAAAACAAAAAACAAACACAAATGTACATTTGTAAGACTTATTTTTTTATATTTCCAAAATGATTCAAGAACAGTAAAGTGATGAGACTCTTGATCCATACCGAAACATTTAAATGGTTTGAAAGAAGGCCGTATGTCCATGAATGTAAAGCAGGTGTGGCTCTGAGCCCACTGCAGTCATTTCCAGTAGGCATTCAGTGGAATACTTTCCGTGAAAAAAATGGCCTGGGTTAATCATCAAAGGTGTTCTGTTTTTGCAAAACAATAAATGACCTCATACTGCCCACAGCAACACCCCCAAATTACAAGCACTCGGCTGGGAGTTATTGCCACATCCCCATACAGCCCTGACCTCGCTCCAAGCCATTTCCACATGCTTGGGCCATTAAAGAAGTTTCCAGGATACAAGTGTTTAAAAAATGACGCAGGCAGTCCGATCATGGCTCCAAGATGGTATCCAAACATTAGAAATGCATTAATGTATCAGGGGGTTATATAGGGGAATAATGGGATTTTTTTGCTCTCATAACTGTGTTCTATTATTCTTCAAAAGCCCCAATTTGACTAGTTTGACACGCCCTCTTAAATACTGTTAGATGGTGTAGATTGTAAGGCAGTAGAATTTTATTCTTGAGACTCAAAGGAATAAAGAGAATTTCATGATCACTAATGTTGTCAAAGAATTATTATATTTCATTATAGCTTAAATGGAATGGCATGGGAGTCTATAAATGTGCTATCAATTATAATGACTCACTCACTTAAAATCTTAGATCATATTTAAATATATGTCATTTTAACAAAGAACACAATAGATGCAGTAACGTGTGCAAAGTTGTAAAAAAAAAAAAATTGGTGTTTTAGCAAATTGTTAGCACATACAGTCCTTCAAAAAGGTTTATGTCAAAAATGAGTTTTTCTGCAGTAAATGAAGGTGCGGAACTGCATGAAAGAAATTATGGCATGGAAACTGCTATATAAAATGTTACAATTGTAAATGAATTGTAAACTGTTTTGTACTTTTAAAGACGACATTGAAGGAAGGCATGTTGAACATTATACAGTATATATATATATATATATATATATATATATATATATATATATATATATATATATATATGCACAGGTGGGCACATGCCAGCTTTTATGTCATGCTGCAGGCATACCACACTGAATGTAACATAAGTCAGCATTGTCTGCAATGAAAACGAGTACATCAGACCCAGCTCAGGTCTACGGAAACCCTGGATTAGACTGAGGAGCGTCTACAGTAAAGGCT
>JAAGKR010009990.1:0-24438 GCA_011419295.1 Clarias macrocephalus
TGCACTGTTCCTGTTTGCACTGTTTTATCCCGAATATCAGTTTTAGCACAGTTTGCCATTAATGTGCCTTCTGTATATATGTTTCACTACATGTAAATTTAAGTGGTGTAACTTTTTAATGGTGTATATGATGTCCCTGTGTCCCTCTCCCCACATTCCTAGATCTTTTCTCTGCACTATGAGAGCATGTAGGGTGTAAACGAGTGGTCTTTTACATATCTTATACCATTTCCTTACCTTGCACTGTTTCTGAAGTTCTCGCAATTGGACCTCAATTTATTTTGCCTTGCAGGTAACTGTATTTTAAATGAACTAGAAACAAAAAAAAATGTATCATGTCCCCCGCAGTTACAAACCTGACTGAAAGGCTCATTATACGGGTCTTTGTCTTTTCTTGTGTGATTTACAGTATTATTCATGATCATTCCTGCCTCCTTGCATATAGCCTTTTCAAACAAAAAGTGTCTTAGAAAAATTTAATCAATATACTGTTTTCTGTGAATGAGTGAGCAGGATTAATTTCACATAATTTTAAAGAAAAAACTCTAGGCTACACGATCTACTGTAGTTCTAAAAATCTAGATCTAGTTCAAATGTCTTGTTGACAAATGTTTCAAATGTTTTTATGGTCTTTTTCTCTTTCAACAATCAAAAACCAAATGCCAAAACCAAAAAAAAATTCTCCAAAATTTAAACTTTTTTATATTCTACTTACATATTTTCATAACCATTTTTGTACTGAATACAGGATAATGAGACTTCAGCCATGTATATATGTACCTGTATAATCACAAATAATACCAGCACCAGAACAAATGTCAGGGCATGTCAAAACTTCTCTAGGGTCCCAAAACACCCTCAGACCCCGGGGAGTTTTTAAAGGAAATGAACATTTAAAAACTCAATTTTGTAATTGACTGATTGCAAGTAATGATAACTCGGACAGTAACAAATTGCTTACCCAGCTATATTTACAGTGACATTTGTAAAATCAAATAATTATTGCATTGTTCCATGCCAAGTGAAAAAGTAAGCAGGTAAGGTGTTGCATTAGTTGTTGCATCCATTAAGGCATTGAAAGGAATCCATGAAGGCATTGAAAGGTTAATCAAAACAATACCAGTAGACAGCTTTAGAAAAAAACTATTCAGAGGGCTCACTGATGTTATGTCTAATGCTCCGTGTGGACTGGTTTTATTTTTTTCTTTTTCTTTTCAAGCACTGCTGAGAAAAGGCATTCAGTACCACACAAAGCATAATGCCTTAAAACAATACAGAATTTTTCATCTCGAACACCATAAACCAATGGACTAAGGCTGCGTGGAGCAAACAAGAAAACAATAAAATTGGAATATCTCACATTCCTAAAAGTTAATTCTTCAACCTTCCAATATGCCATTTCTATGTATGGGTTAAATAATTGCATCATGCACAGAAACAGATGAACACCATGAAGCAGCACAGTTCTGAGACTCTTACTGGTTGATTTCTTTTTCTCAGAGGAAGCAGCTCTGGCTGCAATCATTATCTTGATGTAGGTAAAAACAGTAATAATTACCATAAAAAGAAAAAGGAAAACATACATTACAGCACGGCCATGCCCCTGCCAATCTTTAGTTATCATTGTCTCTGCACTACACACAGCAGAGGAGAACAGAGCAGCAGGTGGGGCTGCTGCCCAATAGCCTATGAAAACAAATGCTGGAATAATAGAACTTATACTCCATATGATAAAAAGCCCATATAATCTGGTCCTACGGGTGGAAATTTCGGCATGTCTCAAAGGCATGCATATAGCCACATAGCGTTCCAGACACATTGCCACCAAAGTCAATGGTGTACAGCAGATCAAAAAATTTTGAATTAGTAAAAAAAGACTACAGATGAATATGTTCACAGGATACTGGAAAGTATTGTCAACAACAAACAAATTAGCTTGTAATATAAAAGCAGTGTCAACAAATAGGGTTTGTGCAAACAAAATATATCGAGTTTCATTTCTAAATGCCTCTTTTTTCATAATTGTCAATATCATTAAACAGTTTACATAGAAAAAAATTACAACCAGGATCTGCAATAACAAGAACTTCTCAAACAAATGCTTTGTAAGATCAGATGATAAATTACTGGTTGCATTACCATTTGCTCCTGCACTCTGCATGTCTGTAAAAATAATAGCTCATTAAACAGTTATTAACTTCTTGTGTGTTTGGGTTAGGGATCAGAAAAAGCATGTTTGTAACATGTTTGTGACATTTATACTGATCCAGTGGTGAGTGGGGGTAGGAGGTTGGGGGCAAAGCCTAGTAATTATTTCTCTCTCTCTCTCTCTTTTTCTCTCTCTCTCTCTCTGCGCATGCGCCGGCTGTGAGGAAGCGAGTGGAAGGCTGTTTGGTGTCCTGCCAAGTTTTCTGGCGACTGTTTACTAGCCAGGTAGCTCATTAGACATCTTATAAATAGCAGTTTGTCTGGGGAACTGGGTTGAGCATTATCATTATGTATTTTATTTAATAATTATTTATTTTCTTTTTTCTTTTTAATTTTTATCAGTAAATGTTATAATTTACATATATGTTTATAGGTAGAGAGAGAGCGGGCGGGGCACCATGGCCTCTGAGGCCGGTGCAGAGACTTTTGTCTCTCCGGCATTGCGTCCAATGTGTTCCTAAGGACAGCGTGCGGATTGAGGATGTACTGGTTGCTGTGGGGGAGAGGATCGGGTGTGAGAACATCTACTCTGCCTCCCGGATGAACAAGGCCTATTGGCGATATTGATGGAGCTGGCCCATTTCGGGAAGTTCGTCGGCCCCATGAGAGCGATCCCTCTCGGGTGCAAGAGCTCCAACATGCGGCACATCCTGTCCATCTGCAGGCAAGTGCTTATGGTTTTAAACAACGAAGATCAGCAGGGACAGCGGCTACACAGTCTTCGCCACCATGGAACCGCTCAGGTGCTTTGAGTGCGGTGACGTGGAACACAAGAGGCTGAGCTGTCCGCACAAAGCCATACGGCCGGGATGCAGCGGCGCGAGGACAGCCAGCCGGAGAACAGCAGAGAGGCGGTACCCACAGCGGGACACAGAGACACACCGCAGCCGCAACTCGAACAGGTCGGCCCTGAACACAGCACCATCACAGAGAAACACACCGCGCCGGGAGCAGATGACAACACCGACACTACTGTAAGCAACACCAGTACAGTATCCACCGCAGACAGTGACTCCGCCCTCAATGGAGAAATACAGGAGCAAAAACATAACACACCACTACCGACAGCGAAAGACACACAGACCCCAAAAGACAAGATCACAGTCAAACTCAGCAAAAAAAGAGAAGAGAGACCCACCACGGAACCCATCGCAGAACCCATCGCAGAACCCATCACAGAACCCATCACCAAAAGGAAAACACGCAGTCAAACTCTGAGTGCAGCAGCACAGGACATTGAGCAAGCAGGGTGCAGCACAGCACACACACACAGAGACACAGACATTGAAGAACAGGCAAACTGCTTCCTAGAGCACCTCAACCACCTACAGATACCGGATATTAAAAAAGGACGCATAGTGAAAGCGCTCTTAAAAAAAGCCAAAGTGGCGGAGAGAAAAAACAAAAAGCCCACTGTGACTAAAGGGGAAGGACAATAACTGAACACACTATAAACAGAGTTGTAAATGGATAAAAAGTAAAAAAAAAAAAAAGTGATAATACTTGTGTATGTATGTGTGTGTGAATGTATGTATACATATGTTAATAATATGTTGTGTATGGGTGCATGTATGAGTGTGTGCATGTAAGTGTGCGTGTTTGTGTGTATGAATATGCATGTGTATGTATATTGCGAATGTGTACGTGTGTATGTTTGTGTGTGTATGTGTATATGTATGTATATATGTGTACATATATGTGTGTGTGTGTATGTGTGTATGTGTATAGATATACATGTGTGTATGTATATATATATATACTTATAAACTTTTCACTTTCTCTTCTCTCTCTCTCTCTCATTTTCTCTGTCTCTCTCCCCTTCCTCTCTCCTTCTCCCTCTGTGTATGTATGTATGTATATATGTATGTATATATTTATTTGTATATAAACTGTAAAATAGTCCCTTCTTTAATTTTGCTAAAATAAAGTGAGTTTAAAACGTCTCTCTCCCTCTCTCTCTCTCTCTCTCTCTCTCTCTCTCTCTCTATATTGCCTGGCGAAAACAGGTCACACAGATTTCTTTCAGATTTCTGCCTTTAGCTTTGGGTGTGCATTGTGGTGGGCAATTTATGTATAAAAATTATTCATCATCCTCTTGGAACTGCTCTTTCACAATCTTGGAATATGGCTAGTGCCATCATAAAATAAAAAAATCTATTGATGTGATAACCTGGTCATTTTGACTTGCCACATAACATTGCTGAGTTTAGACCTGACCAACTGAAACAACCTGTTCTCACAACACTGCTTCCAGAGAGTTGCACAATGGATCCATTACAGATTTTGTTGGAAATTTATTGTGCAGTAATATAAACACCTAAACTTCCAAGGACTTCAGGACAAAAATTTAGAAAAAATTAGAGTGGGCAAGTCTACAAGGTTATTTTAACCCAATTACGCATGAATTTCACCTCCTGATGAGGAGACTGTAGGGCAAAACCACAGAAGAACCAAGAAAACAAAGAGCAATTACAAAATCTGCAGTACAAGCCTAAAAAGCATCACTAAAGAAGAATGTAGTTTGTTGATGTTAATGGGTGCCACCTTGATACAGGTTTTGCAAACAAGGATTACACTTAATTATTATATTATTGTGTTATTTACTTCAATTTACTTTACTAATGCTGTACCAATACTTCTGCTCAACTAGATCTCCCACCTAAATCAAATGCCATGTTCCCAATTGTTTAAAAAAAAATCTACATGTAAACATTATTATATGATGACCTAAATGTTGATCTCTTTTTACCAAATGTTTTAATTTCATATGAAAACCATATGAAAAACAATTGTTAGTAATTATCACCTGGAGGCACCATCCCCACCCACCAATCCCCCTCTTTCACACACTCACCCAACATACATATGTTGACAATTAGCTGATCACACACCCCTAACACCCCACCCCTCACCCCTACCACAACACTCCAAGGTTCATCCCAAAATCCCAAGGACTTTGACTACATTGTTCGAATGGGTTTCTTTTCATCAGCGGCCTACACATGAAAATGGAAGAACAGTATATCTCTGCAACAGATGTATCACATAAAAACCACAATTTTCTCCAAGGACCAGGTTTCACTGCACTTTTCTGCTACTACTGTCGATGACTATGCATCTGATAACAGAGAAAATTTTGAAGTTAGGTATGACAGAACCAGTTGGTACGTTCTGCAATGCTACTTTAATCAAATCGATGAATTATTCGACGATGTATTAAAAAACAAAGAAACGGATGAAATTTTGCTGATCTTTCAACATTGAGCCACGAAACTCCATACGACCACATAAACCCCCAGACCCCATGCCCACTATTCCAATGTTTGATTAACTTATTTGATCCCCCATCCTATGTTTCGCAAAAATCTGTAACTGATGATCAACAGGTCCTTGAAATGTCAAGCCCTCAGATAGATTTCGATGAGTAGAATGTACCATCTACTAATGTTCAAAATGTGCAAATAGATGTCGATGAGGAGAATGCACCATTTCTTAATGTTCAAAATGTGCAATTAGATGTAGACGAGGAGAATGGACCATCTCCTAATGTTCAAAATGTACAATTCGGTAAAGATCCTAATATTAGGATAATTAATTGTGATTGGTTCAATACCACAGAGATTAGAAGAAGAGTGATTTTTTCCTCGATTGCTAATGTCAACAGCTTTGCTGATTTTTATAATTATAATTTTATAATTATGTTTTAGAGCTTTTAAACAGTCTGATCGATGATGCTTTCTTTGTTGAAATTAGAGGTTATAAGCTCAGTTATTGTTAGGAACCTCCCCTAGAGGTCACTGTCTGTTTTTGTGTGTTTGTAGTTTTTGCTGGTCGACTCAGTTTCCCAGAAGGCACCTCGAACAGGTGATGAGGGTTCACCTGAACCGAGGTAGCTCATTAGACATCTTATAAATAGCAGTTTGTCTGGGGAACTGGGTTGAGCATTATCATTATGCTTATCCTAGTCAAGTGGGCATTCCTTTTGTTTGTTTTGGTTTGGTTAAGTTTATGTTTTGGTTTATGTTTTGTAACCTGTGTTTTTTTAAGAGGTCTCTATTATTGGTTTGCTTTATGTTCTCTTTGTGTAGATGGATTCATGGAGCTGTACTGTTCTGTGTCCCTAGTGTCTGCCTTCTGGTTTAATCCTTTGTGTGTAGCTTCCCTTTCTGTTTAGATTTGTGTAGCCACATGAGGGCTTAGCTGCTAGCAGGGTTAGGTGCTAGTAGGGTTAGCCTCCAGTAGGCTAGCCTCTAGTGGGATTGACTGCTAGTGGTTCTGGTTGCTAGTAGGTTAGCCGCTAGTTTGGAATAGCCTCATGTGTGCCCTGCCTCTTGTGTTCTGTTCCCCTCATAGGTCAGTACTAACCCGGTTAGCCACTAATCCAGTTAGATACTAACCCGGTTAGGTCTTCATTCCTTACATCCATATTGCATATAGCTACTAACCCAACTAACCACTAACCAGTCCTGTCTCTAGTCTGTGTCCCTGGTCCCGTCTCTAGCCCTGTCTCTAGTCTGTGTCCCTGGTCCTGTCTGTAGTCTGTGTTCTGTCCCATGCCTTGTCTTTTCCTGTCTCCATCTCTAGTTCCCGTCTAGTCCTGTCTTGTCTCTGGCCCCTTTTGTCTTTAGTTGGCTCCAGCTGTTTCCTCATCCCTAGCTCCTGCGTCAGCTCCTTACCTCCTGTGTTTTTCCTGAGCCCTAGTTTGGGTTTGTTGTTTTGGTTCCTTTGTTTGTCTGTTTTTTAGACTCTTTCTGTTGAACAACCCCACTGCACCTACATCAGCCGGTCTGGCCTGTAGTCACAGCCAGACCATGACTGTGATAAGCTCACACATTCAATTATTCAATGGGTGCATCGATTTACAGTCTTTTCTTACCATGCTTGAAAATGCCATTCAAAGTTAACGAGAAATTTCTACAGACGATATGCTTGAATTAGTGATCCAAATAGTACGACCACCTTGTGGTTTTCGCCTAGAAGAAAAACAGGCAAAATTTTTAGTTCAGAAGCTATTCAGAAAAAAATAAGACATCTATACATATTCCCCAATAAAGACATGTTACACAACTTTTGTATTCTAGAAAAAACAAAGCAAAACCAGCACGATGTAGGGTTAACTGAAGACAGAGCTGTCACCTTCGCTGATGTATCAAAATTTGAGGCGTGTTTAAACTGTAAAATTGTAACCATTTACAGTTCACTCAACAAGGCTGGCTACTCTTACTTTTAAACCAACAAGACACCGCATGAAAATACACTGTACTTGTTTATACATGACAAACACTATTACGGGGTTAAAAGCATCACAGGTTTTTTGGGTTCTAGTTACTTCTGTCGTTTCAATCACTTTTTGGGTTTGAAGAAACATCGATGCAAATTCATCTGCAATGTTTGCCATAATGCGGATTGTTACGAACATGCTCAAAACTTTGAAGTTAAATGGTCAGATTGATCGAGGCTATTTAGGTCAGAAATCTGTTTTGACATGCATAAAGCATTGTCAGGTTTCTACTGCAGTAACTGCAATAGTGTAAAACATCAGAACCCTTTTATCCGTAAAAAACATGTCCTCTGAGAGGAAGTGTAAAACCTTGATACAGATACTGAACATGGCTGTGATTTTGAGACTAGACAGGAAACAGCTCATCTAGCTACAGTGGAACCTCGGATTGCGAGTAATGCGGTTTACGAGTGTTCTGCAAGACAAGCAAAGATTTTTAATAAATTTTGACTTGAAAAACGAGCAGGTCTTGGTTTACGCATGCGTGCACACGGAAACACGTATCTGTCGGGATTTATTTAAAGTGGAGGTTCATTTGTTTTATTTTTATTTTATGTATTGTATTAATTATTTTTGTGTATTTCTTTTTTGGGCTGTAGAACAAATAATTTCTAATAATGATTTTACGAATGTTTACGCTTCCGGAGTGAATTATGCACGTAATCCAAGGTTCCAACATAATTGTTGTATTGAATTTCATTGAGAGGAGTGGGTGTTTAAAGGAGATGGTTGTGTTGCTAAGTTTTTCAAGACGTTCCGGCATAACAAATTCAAAGGCTATACCCTTTATAGGACATAATGCTAAAGAGTTTGATTCATACCTTTCATTAAATCTCTTAGCGAAAGAAGGAATAACGCCCGATATCAACGACATTGACATTTAGAGAAAGGGGTGTTTAGCTTTTAGAAATTAGATACTCCAGAGTACAAAGGTCAACCCTTTTAAATGCATAACTATCGCTGCTGTCTGCATGAAAATTTTTATATCAATGTTTCTTCCTAAAAACACTATCTATTCCGACGCTTGACAATTACATCAACAGGGAGAAATCTTTCTCCACACCATCCATTCAGTGGCTTGAAGACATTTCAGTCACACAAAATCTACCCATTCAGCATGCGTTGAACATGGGTGAAGCTAAATTTTGTAGATGGTTATTGTGAAGTAGGTCAGACGCAAAAGGCTTTTGAGTTTCTTGATTGTTTTTATCATGGTTGTGGAAAGTGTTTTCCCTCAATGACCCCACATCATCTTAGCTCTTCTAAGGTTAGCTTTGAAGATGTCCGTCAAAATATATATATATTTTTTTAAATCAAGAATTTGCAAGAATCCCTCAATTTACATGTCACAACAATATGGGAACATGAGTGGAGTGAAATGAAGAAAAGCGCGAGCAGCGTGAAACTTTTTTCATGATGCCCTTTATGGTGGTCAAACAAATGCATTACATTTACATTACAGAGCTAACCCTGGTGAGAAAATCGATTATTTTGACCTTACCTCCCTTTACCCATGTGTAAACACGATACACGATCGGTCACCCTGTCATCATTTATTGGGACTTTGAGTCTCTGGCTAATTATTTCAGTATAATCAGAGCTAAAGTATTACCACCTAGGGGGTTGTGGGCACCTGTTCTTCCATATCGGGTAAAAAACAAACTCCTCTTTCCTCTATGTAGAACATGTTGCAAGCAGCAACAACAGCACTGCAACCACGCAGAGCAGGCCAGAGCTCTGACAGGTACATGGACCTCTATCGAAATGGTAAAAGCCTTTGAAAAAGGTTACAAAATATTAAAAGTGTTTGAAGTCTGACACTTTCCTAAAAAGTCTTTTTACCGAGTAAATTAAAATGTTCCTCTAGACTGAACAGGAAGGTTCAGTATATCTGTCCTGGGTAGTGGGTGAAACCACTAAACAAGAACCTAAAACCTTCTGTTATAAAACTCTAAAAGGAAAAACAACAATGAAAGCTAAAGGTAGTACACTAAATAATACCAATTCTGAAATTATCAATCTGAAATCTCTGACAGAGCTGGTGGACGATTGAGCGAAAAATCCTAATCAAACCGGTCAACATATAATTTTGTACAATCAAATAACACGAGATAAAAGGGGATTTCATTTGAGGAACCGTTCACAGATAAAAAGATTCAGGGTTGTGTACGATAAGCGTGTTTTATTACCTGATTTCACTACTCTCCTTTATGGTTATTATGTTTGTTCATGTTTATATGTATACAGTGGAACCTTGGATTACGAGCATATGGTCTCGTATTCCAAAAACACTCGTAAACCAAATAGAATTTTCCCATAAGAAATAATGAAAACTCAAATTATTCATTCTACAGACCAAAACAATAAATACATAAAAATAATTTGTACAATATATAAAGTAAAAATAAAACAAATTAACCTGCACTTAACATTTAAAAAAAGTAAAAATAAATCCAGACAGATAAGTGTTTCCGTTTGTGCGCGCAGGTGCCATGTATTTGTATGTGTGTGTGTGGAATTCCCTTGCCTCGTCTTAAACAGTAAAACCCCTCCTCCCCCCCCGCCACCTCGCTTTTTAAGTTTCACAACTAACATACACAATGCAAACACTGTTTTAACGCGGAGAATAAAGAAATCTCTCTAATACTCTAATAATCTCTCTGATACTCACGTGAGCGCATATTAACGGAATCACTGCTGTAAAGTAAAAAAGTAAAAAATAACAAATGAACCAGCACCTTACCTTTGAAAAGAATCACGACAGAGCTGAGTTTTCTGTGTAAATTACGTGCGCGCACACACGAGTACACATGAGTAAAGTGTATGTGTGTGTGTCAGTGTGTGTGTGGTACAGTGTCAAATTATGCGCGCGCACACACACAAGAGAGAGGGAGATGTTGATTATACCAGTAAGAGACGAGCACTAAGACGCAGCAGGGGAGACGATTACCCATAACGGATGAGCAACGCCACCTGGCCATGGCACGCCTTCGGGTCAGTGGCAGGCAGTCAGATGTTGCTCATGAACTTGGTGTGTCTCAAAGTGTCATCAGCAGACTTGTATCAAGACACAGAACTACTGGCAGAGTTCATGACAGACCCAGGAGTGGAGCCCCACGAGTGACAGACCGCAACGATGACCAGTACCTAAGGGCCTATGCACTCAGACATCATTATGCAACTGCCACACAGCTGCCGGCCTGGATACTAGGGTTTCCAGACTCCACCGCATTGCCTTGAATGCCAGGCGACTGTTGCAGGTGACTCCACTGACACCAAGACACCGCTGTGAAAGTTTGCAGTGAGCACAAGACCATGTGACCTGGACAATGCAGCAGTGGTCTACCGTCCTGTTCACTGATGAGTGTCGGGTCACCGTTGCTGGAAAAGGGGAGGTGAGCGAGGTCAACATGGTCCCCAGGGTTTCCTTTGTGGAGGAGGTGCAACAGTCTGGGCAAGCATCACCAGACAGCGCAAAACAGATTTGGTTATTGTAGATGGCTCAGTCACTGCATGTTCTTACCTCACAGACATCATAGACCCCATCATCATCGCCCAATTCCACTAGCACACCCCCAACCTTCTGGTCTTGGATGATAATGCCACATCGTGACAGAATTGTCACAGCTCAACTTCAGGAAGTTGGAGTGCCTCATATGGCCATCAATGTCCCCTGACCTGAACCCCATAGAGCACGTCTGGGACTAGTTGACGCAGAGACTGGATGATCATACCCCTGCGTGTAGCACTTGTGGAAGAGAGGAACGCATTGCCTCAGAACAACATCATGAGGCTAGTGAGGAGCATGAGACGTCGCTGTCAAGCTGTCATTGCTGCAAATGGTGGAAACACCCCCTACTGACATTGTCAAATTTTATTTGGGGCTATCCTTGTTATTGTTTAAATTTGGGTGGTAATAAATATTAAACTAATGAAAATGGTGTTTCTTCTCATACGTTATTAGTAATATCAAAGGGAACTTTTACTTATTTCATTAAAATTCAGAGCAAATAGGAAAAGCGCTCATGTAAATAACAATATCCCAACTTATTGTGAGTAGTGTAGTTCATTTGATTGTTTCTGATGATTTGTTCCTTAGTCATGGAAAATCTAAATGTGACTACATTTGACAAGAGGATGTAACTACCATTTTCTTGTACCATGTGTGGACCTTGTAATAGCGGTAAATCATATTTTATCAAGCTTTAGTTGGAAAACTGTAATGCGGTAATGTACAAAGTCCCCGAAAACATTGTGTGGATTTTTTCTTGTTGGCAACCTCTGTATGATGAATTGTTGATGAGAATAAATATAAATTTTAATTAAGACTGTTTGCACCCTGAGCGTGTTTTTAAATCACCCGATCTTAACACATCTGTCTGGTTGGATTTTTTAAATGACTGACGAGGAACTACATTGTATTTATTTCAATAAAACTCTTTACATCAAGAATTTTTGTGAAGCATCATCATTTGATAGTCCACTACACACATTAATGAAGCATATTAAAAGAGCTAAAAACATAATAAAACTCACTACATCACTCACAATACCTTTAGCTGCAGTTTTTAAATGTGGTTTCGCGATAGCAAATCCCCTTTTTATGAATGGAACCGCCGTTCGAAAGAGACACTTGAACAGTGTCCTAGACCTGCCCCATACATGGTGAGAGTTCCGTAGTACCCTGGCAAGTCATTTCCGGCCTGGGTCATATAATATTAGATACAGTTTAGCTATAAACGTCCCATAACTGAAAGGTATAATCTTGTTCTGATCTGAAGTCCTGAGCCATATTGTTTGCTGATACTTAAAAAGTTTAATTAGAATTATGTACACAGTCTCAGTCTCGGAGTCTTCCGGGAGGGGGTAAGAGGGGTGCAGATGTTGGGGTTTCCGCTCAAAAGGCGATTAAAAGAAATCGTCTAGCTTTACTCTTATTTCATCTGTTTCTTTGTTCTTTACCGCATCGTCGAATAATTTGTTGAATTGATTAGCATTGTAGTAGAATGTACCAACTGGTTCTGTCATACCTCACGTCACAATTCTCCCTGTTATCTGTTGCGCAGTTGTTGACAGTAGTAGCAGAAAAGTGCAGTGAAACCAGGTCCTTGTAAAAAATTGTTGCTTTGATGCGATACATCTGTTGCGGAGATGTACTGTTTTTTCATTTTCGCGTGTAGATCTCTGATGAAAAGAAACCCATTTGAACAATGTAGTCAAAGCGCTTGCACCATTTATGAAACTTTTTCCAACCACACTGACCAAAGATACAGTCTCAGTAGCACTTCTCCAGTGGATGTGACCAGGTCCTGATAACCTGAAAAGCAGGCCAGCGTTTGGATGAACCTTGGCGGGGGGTGGGGGGTGTTAGGGGTGTGTGATATGGACTGACCATACCTTTGATCAGCTAATTGTAAACATATGTGTTTTTGGTGAATGTGTGAGAGAGAGGGGTTGTTGGGTGGGAGGTGCCTCAATACTAACTAACATTGTCCCCTAAAAGTCCACTGTTGACAATTGTTAGTGATAATTACTAACAATTGTCAACAGAAGACTTTTAGGGGACAATGTATGTATTTATGTGTGCTTTGGTCTGGGCTGGGTGGTGTGGAAGGTACGCGGATGTGTGTGTTTGTGTGTCAGGGACACATGGAATCATTTAACATCATTAAAATCTTTAATCATACACCCTGTTTGAAAAAAAAATCTAAATTATTATAATTAATGATGACTTAAGGATTATTATTAATCAATTGTAAATATGTGACCAAGATTTGTCAACATATTTATCAATTACTTGTCAGCATGTTTCATTTTTTTTTTTTTTTTACAAATTAAGATGACCTTTGGCCTCGACTTGTCATCATATTGATTAATTACTTGTCAGGATATAATTGAGCAATCAATCAAAGTTTCATACCCTCTATATCTCTCTCTTCTGTGTAGATTGTTAAAAGCACCAATTTTTTGATGTCCACCTGGAGAGGAATCTCACCTGGTCCCTCAACAACAACTCTTTGAACAAAAAAGCCCAGAAACATCTTTTCTTCCTTAGGAAGCTGGGGAAGGCCCATCTTTCACCACTGATTCTAACCATCTTTTATAGAGGGCATCTGAGCATCTGATATCTGTCTGGTTTGTGAATTGTTCCATCTCAGACAGCAAGACCCTACAGTGGATTGTGAGGACAGCTGAGAAAATCATCAGGGTCGCTCTTGCCTCTTTCACAGACTTCTACACTATATGCTGCATCCTCAATTCAAAGCCAATCAGACACACTGCTCACACTCTCTCTTCACCATCCTGCTATCTGGAAAAAGGTACCAAAGCATTTGAAAATGTAAGTGGAGCTCACTAAGTCTTTTTGTGACTGTCTTCAAATGCGGACCTCAAGCGACACTATCTGCCTTGTTTTATATCGCAGAGGAAGCCTGAGATCCATTAATGATGGTTTACCAGCCGTGCCCTTTCCCACAGCTCCATTATTACACACACCTGCAGAAGGGGATGCTCCCTACCTAGTGAGATGTAAGTTATAACATACATCACCTATCCCAGCATTTAGAACAATTTAGTACACCTTACCAATTCTGTTTATCACATGGCCATTGATAATAACACAATCTGGTATTTATCAATTATATGCAAGGTAACGTAAGATCTGGGCAAAAGTTAAGACTTCAAAGACAACATTTGTCTATAAAGAAAGAATTTATTTAACTAATCTATGATACATGAAACTACGCTACTTAAACATGCACAAACACACACACACAAATACACATATACACAAACAGTATGAAGGGTAAAAGTTAATGGAATTCTTCTAATGCTGTTTACTAGATCTGAGAAAGTAACAAGAGCAGAGCCTTGGGTTTAACCTTACGGTTTAGTTTGGATCGCGCACCACTTTTCAGCAAGGTATGGAGCTTTGTTTACTTGCGTTACGTTTCGGTCTCATCCGGTGGTTCGCCTGCAGGACTTTGGAGTTCTGGCACTAAATCTCGTTGAGAGTTCTTGAAGAGCAGATAACTTGGTTGCTTGGTGGTGCAATGACGAAAGACTATATTGAAGAGTGCCCGCAGGGTGGTGGACTGCCCACAAAGGCGGAAGCACAAGCTGCGAAAAAGTGGGCGACGAAGGAGGGAGAAGTTGTTCGAACCTTGGGGTTTTAACCCTGTAGAGTCGGTCTGTCCCATGGCTGTTTGTGCTAATCAGATTGTTGTTGCAGGGCTTAGGCTCACCCGTATGCTTCCCCCTTTTGTGCATACCTTAGCCCAATGTTACATGGGGCTCATCCGGTTGGAGTTTATAATACTTTTATAAAGTATATTCGGATGAGCTCTGTTGATGCTACCAATTTTCCTTTTACGTCAATGTTCTTCGAATGAAACAAGCTTGCATTCAATACCAAACATCCCATATCTTGCATACACATTCATTCCATATCTTGCATACACATTCATACCTATATCTGCAGAAAGAGATTGTAAAATAAACATATAAATAAACATGTATGTAATATATATAATTTTGCCCTCCTGGCATACTTTAAGGATTGTCTAAAATAATTTCTATGCAATATGTCTCTTTGTTGTTTCGGAAAGGCATGTGCTCTGGAGGTCAACGAGAGTGCTAGTGGTATGAGTTGGGGAAGGTTTTCCCCCCACTCAAAGATGTAAAACTGTCTCCTTTGTTTATCAAATTGCTGATGTACACCGTTGTCGTCGAGGTTAACTGGACTTGGTGTGGCTCCAGGCGCAGGAGCTTCCTTTGCCTGGAAGGTAGAAGTCAAGTTTTCTGCTTCTTTGTGTCACAGATGCTCCTCAGGTAACATTATATACACACACAAACTGTATATATATTTTTTTCACAAATCTGGCTGAAAGGCTCATTATGCGGGTGTTTGTCTCCTCTGAAATTATTCATGATCCTTCACATCTTCACATTGGCCTTTCTAAACAAAAAAAAAAATCAATATATTGTTTTCTGCGAATGAGTGAGCTGGATAAATTTCACAAAATTTTGAAGCGAACTTACAGGCTACAAGTTCGCAAATGTCTTGTCGACAAATGTTTAGAAAGTGTTTTGTAGCCTTATTTCAGTGACTTATTTTTTGTTCTGATTTAATACCAAACCAGCTGTTATTTTTCTCCAAAAAAGAAGAACAAGTTCTGCTACAAAATACCCTCAGATCTAGAGGTTATTTAATGAAATCATAATTTAGAAACTACATTTTGTATTTACTCCGGTTATCTTTGTGTAATATAAAAATTTGTTTGATTATCTCAATCATTTAAATAGGCAAAAAATTTGTTGTTTTTTTGGTAGTTAAACAGTTGTCCACAGTTGATTTACTCGAAAATAGCAATTTCGCAGAACTTTTTATGAGACTGACAGCAGGTAATGATAACTAGGATAGTAACCAGTAACAAAGTGCTTACAAAGCTATATTTTAAAAGTGACATATTGTAAAAGTATAAAATCCAAAAATGACTGCAGTGTACCATGCCAAGTGAAAAAAGGTAAGTATTATAAAAAAAATTAAAAAACAATAAAATACACAAATAACTTTCAGGCAAACCTACAAAACATTTTTCAGTTGTTGTATCCATTCAGAATGAAGATTAAGGCATCAAAAGTATGAGTAGACAGCTTTAAAAGTAAAATGGCAAAGAGCTCACTGATGTTACAGTATGTCTAATGCCCTGTTTAGACTGGCCTTATTTTTTTTTTTTCAAACACTGCTGGAAAAGGCGCTCAGTACCACACAAAGCATAATGCTTTAAAACAATACAGAATTTTTCATCTCGAACACCATAAACCAGTGGACTAAGGCTGCGTGGTACAAACAAGAAAACAATAAAATTTGAATATCTTACATTCCTCAGAGTTAATTCTTCAACCTTATAATATACCATTTCTATGTATGGGTTGAATAATTGCATCATGCAAAGAAACAGCTGAACACCATGAAGCAGCACAGTTCTGAGACTCTTATTGGTTGATTTCTTTTTCTCAGAGGAAGCAGCTCTGGCTGCAATCATTATCTTGATGTAGGTGAAGACAGTAATAATCACCATAAAAAGAAAAAGGGCAACACACAATGCAGCACGGCCATGTCCCTGCCAGTCTTTAGTTATCATTGTCTCTGCATTACACACAGCAGAGGAAAACAGAGCAGCAGGTGGGGCTGCTGCCCAATAGCCTATGAAAACAAATGCTGGAATAATAGAACTTATACTCCATATGATAAAAAGCCCATATAATCTGGTCCTTCGGGTGGAAATTTCAGCATGTCTCAAAGGCATGCATATAGCCACATAGCGTTCCAGGCACATTGCCACCAAGGTCAGTGGTGTACAGCAGGTCAAAATATTTTGAAATAGTGAACAAAGACTACAGATAAATATGTTCACTGGATACTGGAAATAATTGTCAACAGCAAGCAAGTTAGATTGCAATATAAACGCAGTGTCAACAAACAGTGTTTGTGCAAACAAAATATATCTAGTTTCATCTCTAAATGCCTCTTTTTTTATAAATGTCAATATCATTAAAAAGTTTACATAAAGGAAAATTACAACAAGGATCTGCAATAACAAGAACTTCTCAAACAAATGCTTTGTAACATCAGATAACAAATTACTGGTTGCATTGCCATTTACTCCTGCACTCTGCATGTCTATAAAATAATAACTCATTAACTACTTATTAATTTGTGTGTTCAGGTGGGGGGAAGGAACAAAGCAACATGTTTATGACATTTATACAGATCTGGTGATGAGCAGGGGTTGGGGGTTTGGGACAAACCCTAGCAGTGATTATTCACTCTCTCTCTCCCTCTACTGGGTGGTGAAAATAGGTCACACACTAAGATTTTTTTCAAGTGCCTTTACAATAGCTTTGATTTAGTTGTGCAGTGTGGTGGGCAATTCACGTATAAAAATGATTCCTCATTATTCTAGAACTGCTCTTTCACAATCTTGGAATAGGCCTGTGCCATAATGAAAGAAAGAATTAATTGATTGGGATAACCTGGTCATTCATTGTATTCAAGTGACTTAATTTTCTTGCATATCATTGCTGACCCTAAACCTGACTAACTAAAGCAACCTAAAACTGCTTTTAGAGAGTTGTACAATGGCCCCATGGCAGGTTTTGTTGGAAATGTATCATTAAACATTTGCAGCAGCATGATCACCTGAAGCATAGTACCAACACTTTAAAGGACTGTGTTGAAAAATTGATAGTGGCCAAGTCTACCTGGTGACTTAAATCCAATTTAGCATTTATTTTATCTCTGATGTGGAGACTGGAGAATGATATCAAAGCAAACAAAGAACAATTAAAGCAATCTGCAGTACATGCATAGAAACTGAAAAATAATTCATTAATTTTAATACATTTTTAATGTATTTGACCAATGATGTGTAAATACCTGTTTATTTAGCCAAGCATTTTTTGTAAATAGATTTGCCTTAGGTAAAGGAGGAGATCTGGGGGACTCATGGATGTAGAGTATTATGGTGAACTGGTATGTTTAGATGCTATCTTCCCCACTCTCATTGATCACTCAGGATTGTTGATGGTGAAGTTATGATGTCTCTGTTTCCTTGGCTCTCCCTTTTAGTTATGCTGTCATAGTTAGTCCTGCTGGAGTCCCTGCTTGCACTCTGCACTAAATATACATTCACTTTATACATTGTGTAACAGTGACCATACCTAACTGGCATCTCACCTTCTGTTCTGCTCTCTCCTATTCCCTCTCTTCTTCTCTTTTTCTCCCCCTCTCTCTTTCCCTCTCCCTGTCTCTCTGTCATGCTATACATGTCGCTCCTGAGCTGCCAGTGATCCAGACCCCCTCTGCCCCCTGGACCTGTCTGACTCGTCCTTGTGTCCTGCTTCTGGCTGGAAATCTCGTCGCATGTATGGCCTGTCTGGCTGCCTGGGATGCGTGTGGTGATTGCGGATGGTTTTTTCCACGAAGACTGTCCTGGCCTCAGCTGATGCTGACAGCTGTTTGCTGAGGAGTCATGACTGCAGTTGCTCGATAGTTCAGGACCGGAGTTTCCTATAGTCTACCTGAGCCTAAAATAATGAACTGGAATCCATATTAACTTAAACACATCTCCTGTTATACTGAGCTTGCAGACTCGCATAGTATGATGCAGATCTATCCCTGCTATCCGTTTTCACCCAAATGAGGATGGGTTCCCTGTTGAGTCTGGTTCTTCTCAAGGTTTCTTCCTACTGACATCTCAGGGAGTTTTTCCTTGCCACTGTCGCCGTTGTCATCGGCTTGCTCATCAGGGACAATCTTATCATTTTAATTTATACACATTCACATTTTATACAAACCTTAATAATTCCTTTTGATTGTGTAAAGTTGCTTTGCGACAATGTCAATTGTTAAAAGCACTATACAAATAAATTAAAAAAAAAACTCTCAATTAAAGGTTGAGTAATCTGCCACCACGAAAAATTGAATGTCATGTTCCGTTGTTTAAAAAAACTGAAGGATTAGCCCTGCTGCTCCAGTACTTGCAAAGTAAAAGTAAAATAAGTAAAGCAAATATACCACTAAGTTTTTGGAGTTTTTGCCACATTAAGTTTTTGCCAAATAACAATCACACAAAGCTTAAAGAAGGTCCATTCATGAAGGCCTTAAATTAGACCTACCGTGGAATCTTGTATTGCAAGCATAATTCATTCCTGGCAGTGGGCTTGTATAGAAAAACACCCTCACATCAAAGCAAATGTTCAAGGTGAAATAATGGAAACTCAAATAATTTGTTCCACAGCCCAAAAAGTAAATACATAAAAATAATTAATACAAAATATGAAGTAAAAATAAAACAAATTAAGCTGCCCTTTACCTTTGAAAGTAAAAAAGGAAAAAGAAATCGTGACAAATAAGTGTGATAAGTTTGTGCGCGCAGGCGCTGTATGTGTGAAGCTAAAGTAAGAGGAGAGGAAGAATGAGACCCTCCCCTCTCCCTCATCTTACCCAGAAACCCTTCCTTCTCTCGTATTCACACACACAAACACACTAACGGAAACACTGCCTTATCGGAAAATTAACTCAGAGGGCTAAGGCACTGAGTTACTGATCGGAAGGTCGGCTGTTCGATTCCCAGCTCAGCCAGGTTGCAATTGTTGGGCCTTTGAGCAAGGCCCTTAACCCTATCGGCTCCAGGAGCGATGGCTGACCCTGCGCTCTGACCCCAGTTACGCTGGGAAATGCAAAGAAGGAATTTCACTGTGCTGTAATGTATATGTGACAAAATAAAGGCTTTACTTTCCTTTACTCTAATGACACTCGAGTGATCGCACACTAGCGAAATCACTGCTGTAGTGAAAATAAGACAAATTAACCTGCACTTTTCCTTTGAAAAATATCATGACAGAGCAGTGTTTCTGTTAGAGAGAGAGTGTGTGTGTGTGTGTGTGTGTGAAGGTGAGGGAAAGAGTGGTGTGTGTGAAGGCGGAAAGACGGGGTAAGGGGTATGCTGTGAAATGACAAGCGTGCACACAGACACAAAGTGCAGACTGAGAGAGAGTAAGAAAATGGATCTTTAACCCCTCTAATGACACTTGCTTTTGCTTTACATGTGCACACTCACATATTATAATAAATAGTACATGCGTGCTGTACATACATGCATACAAACACAAAATAAAAGATGTTTTACATGCACACGTGGTCACATTTTGTAATGGAGAATTTTGTAAAGGAGCTGGGCTATAATTGAATGTAAAAGGGCTCTCACAGTTCAGGTATTTTACATGCCCTCACTTTAGACTGCTATAGACATGTTTGCTCCAATAATCTGTGCTTTATCTCATAGTGGGACTTCAAATTATTGCTTTTTATTATATGTTTCGGAACATATGAGACATGGCTTCCCCAGTGTAAAAACGACACTGTATTACAAACATTGAAATCTCCGTTAGTACATTGCAAATATACTAATAAAACGTTGTACCATCAGTTAATATATAAAAAGTATATTACACACCATGCTTTATCATGTTAATCTATTAAAAAGGTTGGTTGAACCATTGCCAAGTGTCTCAACGTTTGCTGCTTTCTTGTCTACAGGAAAAATAAGAATTAATAAATGATGGAGAGGAAATAACAAATGCGCAATGCCAGGGACTGAATGACCCAGGGCTTCAGCGACCCAGAATGATCATAAGACAGAGACCATACCAAGCCCCGGAGGCCTGCTATTGTGTCATTGAAGCCAAAGTACAAAATATGCTACGTAGTGGCATCATAGAGGAGCCGACTAGTCCCTGGTCTAGCTCCATATTGACCGTAACAAAGCCCTATAGGTGCGTTCATTTATTTAATAACTTCCGCAAACAGAGTTTGAAGCATATCCACTATCACTGATGGACCGCTTGGGAAAGGCCCAATTCATATCCACATTGGAGCTTACTAAAGGCTATTGGCAGGTGGTTCTAACACCAGAAGCAAAAGAAAAGACAGCCTTTAGCACTGAACATGGACACTGACCAGGTCCTCCCCTTCTGCCTTCATGGAGCTCCAGCCACATTCCAACGGCTTATGGACATTGTGCTTCAACATCATTGCACATTTGCAGTGGCATACCTGGATGATGTGGTCATACACTCGTGTGACTGGGGAAACATCTGTATCACCTAAGGAAGGTGCTCGAAGAGCTGCAGAAAGCAGTCTTAACAGCAAACCCAAAAAGGTTCTACTTAGGACTCACAGAAGCACGATACCTGGGATAACACATTAGTCAATGTTTATTTAAAAAAGGTTGAGGCCATCCGGAACTATCCATGACCCAAGACAAAGAAACGGGTACGTTACCCAAATCGTTAAAGATTCGATTCACCTTAGAGATGACACCCTACATAATATTGGTGAAGAATGCAACAATTATTCTTTGTCTACATTATGAAACCCTACATATTTTTTGTGGAGAATGGCAGAGGCAGCTTAGTGCCCCCAAGGGCCGAAGTATGAGCAGCGAAAGAATGACCCTTCAGAGTCAGTCTGTCCCACAGGTTATTGGTCCAATCGGATGTGGTTGCGGGGCTCATGTGGTTCCCCCTTTCGTGCATACATTAGCCTAGTGTTTTGGCTGTCACATGGGGCTTATCCAGTTGGAGTTTGTTAATACCTTTATAACGTATATTCGCATGAGCCCTGTTCATGCTACTAATTTTCTGTGCACACGAATGTACTTTGAATAAAGCAAACTTTTGATTTATATCAAACATCCGATATCTTGCAGACTCATTTCTATCTTCATCTAATAAAAGGGGATTGTAAATGCTAAACACTTTAGTCATACAAAAATAATCAAACATTACACACAGACATAAAACATACGTGGTGAATATATGTATATAAACTTTGCCCTACTTGCACACTTTTTGGATTGTTTAAAATAATGTCTATGCTATATGTCTCTTTGTTCAACAAGAGTACCAGTGGTATGAGTTGGGGAGGTTTTCCCCTCACTCGAAGATGTAAAACTGTCTCCTTCGTTTATCGGATTGCCAGTTTACACCGTTATAGTCGAGGTCAACTGGACTCTTTTTTTACTCCTGGCGCAGCGGACTTCCTGTCCCATGCCTGATTAAGTTTCCAGCTTCATTTTACAGACGCTGCTTACACTAGTAACAAGACAAAATTCAGGTTTTACAGGATGGTCATTCAATAACATATTAACAATATGTAACAATATGTTCAATATGTCGGTTTGTAACAATATAATAAATATATTGTAATTTATGTAATAAGGTAATAAGTAGGTAACAAAATAAGGTAATTTAACAGTGAACAGCTAACAAGTTTTGATAAAGGTTTAATAACAGAACAAAACTATCACGACGGAGAGACAAAGTGGTGAAGAGGTGGCTCCAAATGCAAAGAGGCAGACATGATTTTGAGATGCTTGGGCTGGGTGACCTGAAGCTGCGTGGCGTGGAGAGACAAGAAGCAGAGCCGTGGTTCGAAGACGAGAATTGGGAAAACAAGAAAACAAAGCAAAGTCGATAACATGAAAACTATGAAACAAAACAAGAATATTGGAGCAAAAACACACATTAGCGGATTAGTGGACAGTTTACGATATGTCGTAGCTGTGAAACTAAGGAAGTCATTTTTATTTGATTTTATGTGACGTTACTTACTTTCAAAGGAATAAAAGGTACCCTAGTTTGAAATAATGAGAGACGTGCATGAGAAGCTGAGCATATAGGCCTCTTGGAATATGCCTATTTACGAAATTTGATCTATACATTGAGGCACCTAGAAAGGGGAACCCTAATGAAATCCAGCTGTTGAATGTGACATCAGACAGGAAGACTGGCTGCTATTGTTAAGGATCCGTATTTAAGCACAAAGCTGTCGGGAGTCGGGTGTGCATTCTACAGGCCCCCCAACTTTGTGGATCAACTAATAAAGTCGTTATCTTCTGAAATCAAAGCTTGAGTCTTCAATTAAATTCCATGAAATTTTGGCGCTGCGAGCAGGGTTGGAAAAGGGGCAAAGGTGTGACTGATCAGCATGGGCTTCCTTGGTGAGCAACACAAACAGGTGGCCACTTAAACAGGTAAGCAACTTTTGCTTATATACTTAGTGTTGTTTGCTAAGGATCACACATAGTGGCAGGACGTTTGATAAAGACCTCTTCAAATTAAGCAATTTTTGAATGAGCTTTGTTTTCAGAAGGAAAATGCATGCTTCAGCTTACTAACTGTTGAATGGTGGTATATAAATAGTAACGGTTGACGTAGCTTCCTGTTTTTCGTATTCTTCCCGCGAAAGTCCCTCGTCTGTTTATAACAGCGTTTTAGATTATATATATATTTTTTATAATTATATATTTTTCCCGTTTTTACTAAATAACAAACTAGTTTTTACGCTTTGATACTACTGGACTTGATCAGTTTTTGCGCTTTTTGAGAGAACGCGGATATCATCTGACCAACAACAAGCGAATCCATCAGCAAATAATCACAACTCCGGCACAAAGGTACGTTACTATGTCCACCATTCAGCTCGCTCAGTGTGTGGAGTGCAGGATGTTTAGACATTCTTCCTCCATCATTAGTGATAATTTTATTTGTGATAGGTGTGTGTTAGTGAGCACCCTGATGGAGAAGATATTAGCATTAGAGGAGCGCATCCAGACTCTAGAGAGGGTTAGAGAGCGCGAGAGTAGCGTTATTCCCGTAGCGGAAAGTCTGGGTGCCGCAGGCGGAGATAACCAGCCCCCGACTCCGGCAGTAGAGCCCTCACAGCGGGGCGAGTGGGTGACGACTCGGCGGCATACTCGTTCAGCCAAAGCTAACGCTAAGGCTAGCCCACCGGAGCACACCTCTTCTGCGCTTCACGTGTCCAACAGGTTCGCTCTCCTCAGTGATGCACCCGCTGAGAAACCTGAAAGAGCTCTGGTTATAGGAGACTCCATACTGAGACACGTGAAATTAGCCAGGCCTTTAGGGGCGCCAGCGGCAGTGGTCAGGTGTATCCCGGGAGCCAGAGCACTGGACATAGCAGGTAATCTTAGGGCTCTAGGTCAGCATAGGTACTCTAAGATAGTGGTATATGCTGGAGCTAATGATATACGCCTTCGTCAGTCAGAGGTTAGCAAGAGTAACTTTACAGAGGTGTTTAAAATAGCAAAGGCGATGTCCGAAGAAGTAGTTTGCTCTGGTCCCATCCCAATGAGACGTGGTGACATAGCTTACAGCAGGTTATGGTCGCTGAATCGCTGGATGTCCAGGTGGTGCTCCGAAAACAACGTGGGCTTCATAGATAATTGGAAGACCTTTGAGGGCAAAACTGGCCTGTTAGGGCGGGACGGTGTCCATCCCACTCGGGAAGGTGCTGCTCTCATTTCTTGTAGTATAGCACATAGTCTCAGAAGAGGCCTAGTTAATCGGTGACAATCCAG
>JAAGKR010009991.1:4272-24435 GCA_011419295.1 Clarias macrocephalus
GAACATACCCACTACTGAGTGAACAGTTAATTACTTTCAACAGGGGTTCTGTTATTGCAGGTACTATCTGTTTGAGAAAATGTGTCGGTATAGGATCTAATATACAGGTTGACGATTTTGAAGAAGAGATGAGTGAAATTAGTTCCCTCGCTTCAAGGGGAGTAAAGTGTTCTAAGTTCTGATGTGATGTGGTTAGATCATCTGAATTATTTAAATTGTCTGGTTTCAAAGCCTGAATTTTTTGCCTAATATTTATAATTTTGCTATTGAAAAAGTTCATGAAATCCTCACTACTGCATGATGTTGTTGTGCAAAGTCGCTAGCAAACAATTCAGACCAGAGGATATGATGGTGAGCTGCTCATTCTGCTTATCATATTATGTCCTTACCTTCATTGTAACATTTTCATTAATGGAACTGTAGACAAATTAGTGTATGTAGACCTGTTGGGGGTCTGCTTATTGAAAATGATCAAAAGAACGAAATGAACTAAATGACTTAAAAAAAGATTTGTTCATTTTGATGAAGGAGATTCAAAGAACCGAGTCACTAAAATGATCCAAACTTCCCATCACTAGCTTGTACTTCAGTGACGATCTAACCAATCACAGATGAGACTGAAGTCTTGTAATCAGAATGCTGGTTTGTAAAAAATCTATTAATTCATTTATTCATTTTGGGAAGAGGTGCTTTAGGATAGTTTTAGGATAACCTGCCTAACCTCACATAAGTCTGTGTCAATCATTCTTTTCTTTTCTTTTTTTAATTCATAATCATATTCATAATTAAACGAGGACAAGAATGTCTAAAATTAAACAAGTCATACGTCCTTTTAAATGTGTCTAGAAAAGAGTTTTTTTACACTGACAGGGGTACACACTCACCCATCTGTTCAGTGGTCAAGCTTAGGGTTAGGGTCAAAATTTTGCGCTATTTTGCAAAAGGTGTGTTAGGCTCTGCTCACATCTCTCTCTCTTTTTCTTTCTGCATTCGGTTGCAAAACAATCAAATTCTGATTTTGTTCTTTTGTTTATGGATGTTACTGCCAATCTCAATCTTAAAATGTGTGAATTGAGCGACAGAGAGAGAGAGAGAGAGAGAGAGAGAGAGAGACTGTTTCAATTTGGTTTAAGACTATATGATCAATCATTTAAAAAAATCTAACATTTGAATTTAAAAGTCTAATCTCAGGATTATAGTCGTTCCCTTTAAGGAAGGTAGTGTGTGTGTGTGTGTGTGTGTGTGTGTGTGTGTCCTTGCAGTGTAAGCAGATCCCGCCTCACTCCTTTAATCATCTCTCTCTCTCTCTCTCTCTCTCTCTCTCTCTCAATTCGTCCTCCGTGAGCTTTAAAGAAAGAACATCCCCGACTCGCGTGTGCGTCTCTGAATACCGGCTGGTCGTTGTCCGTTGCTCTCTCTCTCTCTCCCTCTGTCTCTCTCCCTCTCTCTCTCTCCCTCTCTCCCTCTCTCCCTCTGTCTCTCTCTCCCTCTCTGTCTCTCCCTCTGTCTCTCTCTCCCTCTCCGTCTCTCCCTCTCCGTCTCTCCCTCTCCGTCTCTCCCTCTGTCTCCCTCTCCCTCTCTTATGGCAGCCGCTGTGGTCATGTCTCCATCGTGGAGGAATCTGAAGTGTCTGTCTCCGGTGATGTGCCAGTGTAAGCTCGTGTGCAGTCACCGGACTCTGTCTCTGATGTTCGGCTGTAAGGTAAGGCAGGGCTGCAGGTCCACATTCCGGTCCCCTTCTAAGAGCGACCTGAGATAAGTTCAGTACGGATGTGTGTGTGTGTGTGTGTGTGTGTGTGTGCGTGTGGGAGGGTGTGTATGAAGCGTTGGACTAAACCATCTCCTAGCTGATAGTAGGGTTTTATTCGATATTTTCATTATTAATAGTATTTTTTAAATCTGAATGTTACGAGGTAATTTCTACCTTCATCCCTGAGCGAGCAGGAGACAGAACGCAGGGAGACTCGGTGTGTGCCGGTGCCTGTGTTGTGGTTCTGCAGAATTAATGAAGGAAAGAAAAAAATGGAAATGAGAGAATAAATGACACCTCCACCCCCTGACTGTATCATCACTACTGGGAAAGAGAGAAAAATCTCAGACACAATAGACCGATCTAAACACTGTCAGACTTTACAAAGATTAGTTAGACATTTGTGTGTGAACACTCAGTACTGAACACTGGATCAGAACACTAGATCAGTACTGAACACTGGGTCAGAACACTAGATCAGTACTGAACACTGGATCAGAACATTAGTACTGAACACTGGATCAGAGCAGTAAATCAGAACATTAGATCTGTACTGAACACTGGATCAGAACACTAGATCAGTACAGAACACTGGATCAGAACAGTAAATTAGTACTGAACACTGAATCACAACACTAAATCAGTACTGAACACTGGATCAGAACACTAGATCAGTACAGAACACTGGATCAGAACAGTAAATTAGTACTGAACACTGGATCAGAACAGTAAATCAGTACTGAACATTGGATCAGAACACTAAATCAGTACTAAACCCTGGGACAGAACACTAGATCAGTACTGAACACTGGATCAGAACACTAGATCAGTACTGAACACTGGATCAGAACACTAAATCAGTACTGAACACTGGATCAGAGCACTAGATCAGTACCAAACACTGGATCGGAGCACTAGATCAGTACCAAACACTGGATCAGAATATTAGATCAGTACTGAACACTGGATCAGAACACTAGATCAGTACCGAACACTGGATCGGAACACTAGATCAGTACCGAGCACTGGATCAGAGAACTAGATCAGTACTGAACACTGGATCGGAGCACTAGATCAGTACCGAACACTGGATCGGAGCACAAGATCAGTACCGAACACTGGATCAGAGCACTAGATCAGTACCGAACACTGGATCGGAGCACTAGATCAGTACCGAACACTGAATCAGAACAGTAGATCAGTACTCAACACTAAACTGAACACTAGTACTGAACACTGGATCAGAGCACAGAAGTACTGAACACTTGATTAGAGCACTTGATCAGTACTGAACACTGGATAAAAACAATAAATCAGAACTGAACACTGGATCAGAACACTATATCAGTATTGAACACTGGATCACAGCACTATATCAGTACTGAACACTGGATCAGAACACTAGATCAGTACTGAACCCTGGATCAGAACACTATATGAGTACTGAACACTAAATCAAAGAATTAGATCAGTACTGAACGCTGGATCAGAACATTAGATCAGTACTGAACACTAAACTGAACACTAGTACTGAACACTGGATCAGAACATTATATTAGTACCAAACAATGGATCAGAACACTATATCAGTACCCAACACTGGATCAGAGCACCATATCAGTACCTGAACACTGGTTCAGAGCACTAGATCAGTACTGAACACTGGATCAGAGCACTAGATCAGTACTGAACACTGGATCAGAACATTAGTACTGAACACTGGATCAGAACACTATATCAGTACCGAACACTGGATCAGAGCACTAGATCAGTACAGAACACTGGATCAGAGCACTAGATCAGTACAGAACACTGAATCACAACACTAAATCAGTACTGAACCCTGGGTCAGAACACTAGATCAGTACTGAACACTGGATCAGAACACTAAATCAATACTGAACACTGGATCAGAACAGTAAATCAGTACTGAACATTGGATCAGAACACTAAATCAGTACTAAACCCTGGGACAGAACACTAGATCAGTACTGAACACTGGATCAGAACACTAGATCAGTACTGAACACTGGATCAGAACACTAAATCAGTACTGAACACTGGATCAGAGCACTAGATCAGTACCAAACACTGGATCGGAGCACTAGATCAGTACCAAACACTGGATCAGAATATTAGATCAGTACTGAACACTGGATCAGAACACTAGATCAGTACCGAACACTGGATCGGAACACTAGATCAGTACCGAGCACTGGATCAGAGAACTAGATCAGTACTGAACACTGGATCGGAGCACTAGATCAGTACCGAACACTGGATCGGAGCACAAGATCAGTACCGAACACTGGATCAGAGCACTAGATCAGTACCGAACACTGGATCGGAGCACTAGATCAGTACCGAACACTGAATCAGAACAGTAGATCAGTACTCAACACTAAACTGAACACTAGTACTGAACACTGGATCAGAGCACAGAAGTACTGAACACTTGATTAGAGCACTTGATCAGTACTGAACACTGGATAAAAACAATAAATCAGAACTGAACACTGGATCAGAACACTATATCAGTATTGAACACTGGATCACAGCACTATATCAGTACTGAACACTGGATCAGAACACTAGATCAGTACTGAACCCTGGATCAGAACACTATATGAGTACTGAACACTAAATCAAAGAATTAGATCAGTACTGAACGCTGGATCAGAACATTAGATCAGTACTGAACACTAAACTGAACACTAGTACTGAACACTGGATCAGAACATTATATTAGTACCAAACAATGGATCAGAACACTATATCAGTACCCAACACTGGATCAGAGCACCATATCAGTACCTGAACACTGGTTCAGAGCACTAGATCAGTACTGAACACTGGATCAGAGCACTAGATCAGTACTGAACACTGGATCAGAACATTAGTACTGAACACTGGATCAGAACACTATATCAGTACCGAACACTGGATCAGAGCACTAGATCAGTACAGAACACTGGATCAGAGCACTAGATCAGTACAGAACACTGGATCAGAAGACTAGATCAGTACAGAACACTGGATCAGAGCACTAGATCAGTACAGAACACTGGATCAGAGGACTAGATCAGTACAGAACACTGGATCAGAGGACTAGATCAGTACAGAACACTGGATCAGAGGACTAGATCAGTACAGAACACTGGATCAGAAGACTACATCAGTATCGAACACTGGATCAGAACACTAGTCCAGTACTGAACACTGGATCAGAGCACTATATCAGTACCAAACACTGGATCAGAGCACTAGATCAGTACAGAACACTGGATCGGAGCACTATATCAGTACCAAACACTGGATCGGAGCACTATATCAGTACCAAACACTGGATCGGAGCACTAGATCAGTACAGAACACTGGATCAGAGCACTATATCAGTACCAAACACTGGATCGGAGCACTGTATCAGTACAGAACAAAGGATCTGAGCACTAGATCAGTACCGAACACTGGATCAGAACAGTAGATCAGTACAGAACACTGGATCTGAGCACTAGATCAGTACCGAACACTGGATCAGAACAGTAGATCAGTACAGAACACTAAACTGAACACTAGTACTGAACACTGGATCAGAGCACAGAAGTACTGAACACTTGATCAGAGCACTGGATTAGTATCAGATCTTGTCCTGGTTTGTAGTGAGAGACAGATTTTACAATCTCAGGAGCTAAGATCCTGATTCCAGAGTGTGAAATCTCACTACATTTCTAACTTTATCCTACAGACGAGGAACTTAGCCAGGAGAAAGTCAGATCAGTGTAACGGTCAGTTCAGGAGGTTTGGATATTAGCTGGTCAAGACAAGAAGAGCCTTACTGTCATCTCAGACATGTACAGATGACAACCTGTTGTGTGTGGTGCAAAGGGCGTGCAGTGGTTCAAAGCAGGGCTGGGAGGATAGAGTCCAGGGTGGATGGGTGATCTGCATCAAGCTTTGGGTAGAGATGATGTTATGGATGATGCCTCAAACAGAAGCTGATCCATTCTGAACCGTATTGAGAAATAACAATGTGAGCTGTAAACCTTTATGATTCTGAGGAAAACATTTTCATTAAGAAATTTTATTATTATTATTTCTGATTAATTATGAGCCAAATTCATTCATTTTGTTTGTACAACATTTTAATCCATTGTGAGCCAGGAGAGTCAGTGGTTGCTTACTAGTTAAGCTGATTGATTCTGAAATAAAATCATCCATTTTGAACCAAGCTAATCAATTATGAGTGAAGCTGGTCCTTTATAAGCTGAACTGATCTATCATTAAACAGAATAAATCATTTTGCTTTATGAGCTGATCTGACATGTTATAGGGCAAGCTGATCCTTTCAGAGCTGAGCTGATCGAATCAGTAACTATCTTTGAGCTGACTGACTTGAGCAAGCTGATCCTTTCAGAGCTGAGCTGATCGAATGTGAGCTAAGCTGATCCTTTCAGAGCTGAGCTGATCCAATGTGAGAAAAGCTGATCCTTTCAGAGCTGAGCTGATCCAATGTGAGAAAAGCTGATCCTTTCAGAGCTGAGCTGATCCAATGTGAGCTAAGCTGATCCTTTCAGAGCTGAGCTGATCTATTATGAGCTGAGCTAAACCATTATCAGCTGAACTGAATGAGTAAGAGTTGAAATGAACCATTATGAATCAAGCAGATCCATTATGACCTGAGCTGATCCTTTATGAATCAAGCTGATACATAATGAGCTGAACCTCCTCGTACCTGAAGAGTGTTGTGTTTGCAGGAGGATTTTTTTTCCATGAAAAGCTTTTATTAATATTTAACAACGCATAGACAGTGAGACAGCAGACAAGATGCCTGTCTGTCTCACCGACTGTTTCTCTTTTTTGTTTTCTTTATTGTGTCTCTGTATTGTGTCTCTTTTCTCTTTCGCTCTTGACCATCTTTATTTTCATCTCACTGTCTCCCTTCCTCCATAACTCTCTGTGTTTCTGTCTGTCTGTATGTCTTTAGTCTGTTTGTCTCTGTGTCTCTCGTTTTAGCTGTTCTCTCTGTCTAGTCTCTCTCTCTCTCTCTCTCTCTCTCAGTCTGTCTTTGTGTCTGTCTCTCTCTTAGTCTGTCTGTCTGTCTCTCTCTGAGTCTGTCTCTTGGTTTCACTCTCAGTCTGTCTCTCTTTTCTCTTCGTCTCTGCTCTTTGTGTATAATATGCAGTAAGGAGATGAGGTGACTAAATCCCCTACACACACACACACACACACACACACACACACACACACACGCACACACACACAACTCGTGTGTATAATGAAACAGTGCGTCAGTGGCTGTGTCTCAGATTACGCACTGTGCACTCGATCATCACTCTGTGACACGGAGGAAGACTCCTCAGCGTTTAGAGATGAGGGATTACAGTGATATTCTTGGGGTGTGAGGACATACGGATATGGCGTAGAGTGAGGCATTGCTACTGTACACCTTACCATACGATGATATAACATACAGTATAGGATTATGAGCAGCAAAGAGTGTCACATTACACAAGAAAAAAAGCTGTGAAAGCAAGCAGGAGGGCCAGGAACTGGAATTTAGCAGTGTGTGTTAGCATTAGCAGAGTGATGTTCACAGCATAACCGTGAACAACGTGCAACAGAGAAACAGGGAAACAGACACGAGACAAATGTCACTGCAAAACACGGGACGTAAATACATTTACATTTAGGCATTTACTAGAAGCTCTTATCCAGATTGACTTACAAAGTGCTTTGATGTTTCATTGGATAGATTCTTACACTGGATTACTAACTACAGTAAGTACCATCAGTCACACACTGTTGGGAAGTTTTTTTTTTTGGGGGGGGGGGGGGATTACCCAAATATTGAAGAAACAGACAGGTATTTCGTTGTCGATTAATGATCGCCAGTGACGCGGCTGTGGGGACATCCAGAGGAAGTTTATTCCACCATCTAGGAACCAAAACAGAAAAGAGTCTAGACGAATGTCTTCTCCGATCCCTGAGAGATGGTGCGACCAGCCGTGCAGTGCTGGAGGATCGTGACCTGTGACCTGTGAGCCCTAGTGCATGCTGGGAGCCATAGTTCAGGACCACAACCACCACCGCACTTCTCTTATATAATGTTTATAGAAAATGGCTAAATAAATTATTTGAGTCATTTTAATTGTAACAATATTTTTTTAAAGGTAACACACCCTAATATTTCATTGACTGTGATTTGCTTTGATTACAGCTGTCGCGTTGTTTCGGTATTTTCAGTATATGGGTTTAAAGTCTGGACTCCATGTGGGAAAATGCTGTCACATGTTCCTTGAATCACTCTTTCACACTCTGAGCAAAATAAATCCTGGAACATGGCGCGTGCCAGCAGGGAAGAAGAAACTCTCCATAGATGTGATGTGCTGGTGATTCAGTACATTCAGGTGGTCATGTGACATTTTATTTCCACATAACGTTGCTGAGTCTCGACCTGAGCGACTGAAGTAATCTCTGATCATCATCCTGCAGGAATCTCATTAGTTGTTTTCGCTGCTTGATGCAGGACAATAATTTGACCCTTCTGAAATGAAGTAACATCTTTTCCACGCCTACAGGACGTGTCTTCTGACCTGGTTGTGTAAGAAATGAGCTCACTACATCAGTTAGGGTTAAATAACTTGTTGCAGCTGAACCGTATTAATCACTGCATTAATTATCCAATGGAAGTCTCTTAACTATTTGCTTAGTTAAATCCAGGTGCTGACGTTTTTTGACTGCGCGGTGTGGATGTTAGAAAATATATATAATATAATACTATATTAATAAAGTATAGTGATACTGAAAATACATATGAAAAAGTGCTTAGAGATAGAAAGTAGCGCCAGACTTTCCAGAATGCGGAGCGTCTGCGTATTCTCAGTAAAATAAAGAGTTAAACAGGGTGCAATTGTCACATGCCATGTTTCCTCTGTGGCTTGGGAAGGGGAACGAAAGTTTGTTATGTGCACATTTTTGCCAGATCATTTAATCATTAAATCACATGTTTAATAACAGCAATATCCATTTCGATGCATGAACCAGGTGAGAGTCGGTCTGTACGGTCCGCAGTACTGAGGAGAGAGCAGCTGCCTGACCACACCCACATTCACACCCAGTCACAGAAGCACTTTCAGCAACAACACACATCTGATGACGTTATGTCGTCTTACACAACACGCGTCTCTGCACTAATCACTTCTGAGTCCTTCTGAGTCGCCTCTGAACCATCCGTGTCGTTCTGTTCACGGCTAACGCTTAGCTACAAAGCTAACTAGCGTCTAACACGAGGCTGAATCCCAAACCCCTCTCTAACCCCTGATCAAGGGCACTACTTGGAGTGTGGGACAAGGGAGTGTACACCCTACATAGTGCACTAGCTTTACATTTAACACTGTTTGGGA
Source organism: Clarias macrocephalus (assembly GCA_011419295.1). NCBI lineage: Eukaryota > Metazoa > Chordata > Actinopteri > Siluriformes > Clariidae > Clarias > Clarias macrocephalus. The sequence continues at coordinate 13,426 of JAAGKR010009991.1, forward strand.
TTCGACCCTGCTACAGAGTACTGGTAAGATTTTAAAACTACATTCACCCCTGAAAAGTTAATGTTCAACCTGCCTAGTGTTGGGTCGTTCATGAACGGTCGGTTCTTTTTGAACAAATCTTTATCGTGACTCAGAAGAGCGAGTGGTCTTGGAGAGTGATTCGTTCATTTTCTACTGGACGCGCAGGCGCAAACCATCACAAAACCTCCGTAGGTTCTGTACAGGAAACAGAAATGAGTCGTTACTGCTCGAGACTTTGGTCCAAATCGTTCGTTCTTTTGTCACGTGACTCCCAGTGCATTAATAACGTCTATGAGAGTCACGTGACAAAAGAACGAACGACTCGAACCAGAAGATATGACGGTGAGCTGCTCATTCTGTTTATAATATGTTCTTAGCTGCAGTTTAATATTTTCATTCCTGGAACTACAGACAAAGTCTGTGTATGTAGACGTGTTGTGCATCTGTTTATTGAAAATGTAACATTTTATTTTATTTCTGATCAAAAGAACAAAATTAACTAAATGACTCAAAAAAAAAAAGATTAATTCATTTTGATGAACGAGATTCAAAGAACCGAGTCACTAAAATGAATCAAACTTCCCATCAGTAAACCTTAAAAGGGAATATCAGAGTGTAACATAGAAAAAGAGAAAGTGTGTGTGTGTGTGTGTGTGTGTGTGTGTGTGTGTGTGTGATTATATTGGAATCTTAAAGACTTAAAGACTTTCTACTGACCTCCATGTTGGTTCTTCCACAAAGTTTAGCCCAGCCCCTCCCCCGAGCTGCAACCTGATTGGTCAGGAGGTAAAAAGAAAAAATTCAACTTAAGGAATTGGTTAAAGGATTTCTGTGTGTGTGTGTGTGTGTGTGTGTGTGTGTGTGTGTGTGTGTGTGTGTGTGTGTAAACCATATTAAAAGTAGCAAGAATCAATACTCCCCAGCTCTCATCCAATTACAGGAAGAGTTGCTCTGTTCGGCAAACATCTGACCAATCAGGTGATCAATAACCTGCTGTCCAAAATCCCACAGGAAAACACGATCCTTCTAAACCTGTGTGTGTGTGTGTGTGTGTGTGTTCCCAAAATAAAGTTTGTCCCGATTGTGACACGACACAAACACACACAAATTGTAGTTCTGCTCGGATTCTGCTCACAAGCCCGTGTGGGATGTAGGTGTAGAGCTCAGGTTAGCTTTTGTAAGGTTTGTGTGTGTGTGTGTGTGTGTGTTTGTGTGTGTGTGTGTGTGTGTGTGTGATCCAGGTGTTCTGTTGTTTGAAACTGCTTTCTGTTTAAAACTATTATTCTGAATAACTGTATTACTGATTTAGAGATAAACAGGGGTTTATAGAAATTTAAACGCAATTTAAGTTAATACTGTTAATAACATGAACATGTGAGTCTAGTAGAGACTGATTGCGACCAGTTTTGACATTAATTAAACAAATAGTGTAAAATGCTACATTGTTACTTAAAATAGCATTATTTTCATAACTTCACTAATTACACTGGCTAATTGCTACCATTGCTACCCTGCATAATGCAAATAGTCTACACTAGTGATGAGTCGTTCATGAACAATCGGCCCTTTTTTAAATGAATCTTTAACGTGACTCAGAAGAGCGAGTGGTCTCGGAGAGTGATTCGTTCATTTTCTACTGGACGCACAAGCGCAAAGCATCGCAAAACCGCCGTAGGTTCTGTACAGGAAACAGAAATGAACGGTTCTCAACGAATCTTCAAGTCTGACTTGTTCGTTCTTTTGGTACGTGACTCCCATAGACGCTATGCAGTGCAATAGATTCAAAAGAACGAACGACTCGGACCAGAAGATCTGATGTTGAGCTGCTCATTCTGTTTATATTATGTCTGTAGCTGCATTATAATATTTTAATTACTGGAACTATAGACAAAATTTGTGTATGTGTTTATTTAAAATGTAACATTTAATTTTATTTCTGATCAAAAGAACGAAATTAACTAAATGACGCAAAAACGATTTGTTCATTTTGATGAACGAGATTCAAAGAACCCAGTCAACCAATTGTTGTTTTTTTTTCCTGTCCTTCCCATGTGGGGCGGAGCTCAAGACATGTTATGGTGTGAGTGACAGCGTGAACAATTATTCTTACGTAGATTATAAAGATCACTCATGTTTGTGTGAGTAGCTTAAAAAATGAGTCTTTGTTTCAAATGTTGTGAGTAAATGCAGGTTTTTCTGTTATAATGTCATGAGTAAAAGTAATTACAACATACGGAAAATACTCAGATAAAGTACAGGTACACAAAAACAAATACTTAAGCGCAGTAATGAAATAGCTGTACCTTATTATTTTACCTCTAGTGTATATTGGTATAGTGGAACCTCAGATTGCGAGTAATCTGTTTTTTTTTTATTATAAATTTTTGCCTTGTTAAATGAGTAACAAATATCACAGAGGATCATGTATCACACATGCGCTTCTTGTTTTTCTGCCAAGCATCACATGATCACAACTTAGCCAATGGTTTTTCTCTCTCTCATGCTGCGAAATTGTGGGTAATCGTCTCCCATGCTCGGCCTCAGTGCGCGTGCGTCATTCGTACAATCAACATCCGTGCGTGTGTGTACCGTTTACTATAACACTGTGACCGTGTGTGTGCTTGTGTGTGAAAGTCGTCCTTTAATGTGCGAGTGGTTCCTTGTTAAAGACCCCGTTTCTCTCTCTCTGTCAGACTGCACTGATTCCGTTAGTGTGTGCCCCTCCCCTCCCCCTCTTGCCTTCACACACACACACACACACACACACACACACACACACACACACACACACACACAGTCGAATGGAAACGCTGCTCTATCGCGATTCTTTTCAAAGGTAAAATGCAGGTTACTTTGTTTTATTTTTTACTTTACAGCATCATACAGGGTCATTAGAGAGATTTCTTTGCTAAGTTAAGTTTGTTAAGTTTGTTAAAACTTGTTAAGTTTGCTGATAAAACACTGTTTTTGTTAGTGTGTGTGTGAAAATCGTCCAGCACAGAAGCCCCATCAAATAAGAGAGGGGGGAGGGGGGGGGAGTCATTCCACCTCTCGTCTTACGTTAGCTTCACACACACACACACACACACACACACACACAAAGCGTGCACGCAAAAACACGTTAAACACGTAAAACACACTGTCGGGATTTATTTTTACTTTTTTCAAAAGTAAAGTGCAGGTTAATTTGTTTTATTTAAATTTTTTATTTGGGGGTGATTTTTCCCCGATTTTCTCCCTAATTTAGTCGTGTCCAATTCCTCCCCGTCACTAGGGGGCTCCACATTAAGGCTACTACTACCACTCAGCTGGGAGGGCCGAAGACTATCACGTGTTTCCTCCGAACTGTGCGACGCCAGCCGACCGCATCTTTTCGAACTGCTCGCTTGCGCACCGTTGGGGGCGGAGTAACACACTGGGAGGACAGCGCTATCCGCTCCTTCCACTCGCGTGAGATCACAGACACCCCTGATTGGCTGTAGAGCTGTGATTAATGTGGGAGCACTAAGTACCCCTCATCCCTCCCCTCTGAGAGAGCTCGGCCAATCAGCTCTCTCTAGACCTCCGGCTGTGAGAGGTTACAGCGTCACCCGGGAGTCGAACCTGCGATCTCCTGGTGATAGGGCATTGAGTTTGTAGAATGAATTATTTGAGTTTTCATTATTTCTTATGGGGGATTTCATGATTTCTTTGGAATTCTGTGAGCCCTTTGAAACTATTACATAATCTAACTTTTAGACACCTTGAATTTACAAGCTTTTGGTAAAGCAGGACAAATGGCATCACATAGCAAAACACAACATACCCATAAAAAGCCAATCACATCGCTTCCTTCTGTCATGTGATCAGTGTAGTGAAACAACCTGCTGCACAATACAGCGGCTGCTCTGAGTGACATGAATGCGTTCGATGGATTTTTGAAAGATAAAGAAGTTTTACGGTTTGTAGTGATGCTGCAGTTTCCCCAGCACTCATGGACTTCTGTATCATCTTCTATTGTTAACTACTGAAGTGAAACTGAAACCTGTAGAGGATGATGATGATGATGGATACTTGAGTTTTGTATTGTTTATAATGTTTCTTGTGTTCCTCAACAATCTTTGTAATTAAAAAGGTTTTGTGAAAAATCCTCCTACAGTGTGCATGATGTCATAGTTTCCTTAAGTGCGTATGTGTAGGTTTAGGGCATAAAATGATGTACTACCAGGTGTACTTTCACAGAATTATGTAGCGTACCACGTGATCAAACGTGAAATGTATTCAAGTTTTCCGTAAGTGAACGTCAGGGGCCAGGCACAGGGATCTCTTTAGCTACGTTTACGCTGTCAGTTAAATGTGACCCAATTCCGATTTTTTGCTCCTATGTGACACACATCGGATATTTTCTATGTTCGTGTAAACAGGAAAAAAACGCCTGCATTCCGATATTGTGTTCTGTACGTCATTAAAACTGCGGCTTCTTTGCGGTTTAATGACGTATTCAGGCGCACCGAGGTGCTGCTCATCCCAAAGCACCTGGGGCAAGCCACCAGAGAGCGACCCGACACGTCTCGCACCCAGACATTCCTCTGAATGCTTGAGGACACAATAAATGAAGCACATGCGCAGGCTGCAATGATGCCCTTTTCCTCCTTCTCCGTTTCTCCAACTTTGTGTATATCACAGAGCATCAAGCATATTTCACCTTCGTCCATCTTGGGTAGTGTGTAGTGCAAGAAGCTCCCTTTAAGTACGCGCGATGTTTCAGACGGTACGACAAGTGTAAACACGTGAATCGGATATGGGTCAGAGTTGAAAGAACGTGTAAACAGACGGTCAGAAAAATCTGATATAGGCAACGAATCAGATTTGGGCATCGAGACCTGCAGTGTAAACGGGGCTTTTGTGAACAGGAGGCTAACATTTCCAAAAGTTAGCATGGACAAGATCTGACTAGAGCTGACATCACAATTATTGAGGTTTTACTTTACCCTTCCATCTCTCTCAGCTCTCTGCAACCTGCAGAACATCCTAGTCTCTTTGCAGCTTTGTAAATGTCTAATGACAACAGCGTCCAGATCATCCCGTTTGTGATCTCATATTTTTTTCATTTTAGCATCTCACTTATATTTACGTTTTTTATATAATATTTAACGAATTGAAGGTTAGAGACTGTAAGACCGGGTCCGCTCTATAGTCTCACACTGCTCACATCCTCAGAGAGAGACTCGACCTAATCACTGGTGTTCCTCTTCCCTCCATTACAGAGCTTCCTCTGGACTCTCCCTGTGTTTTTGCCTTAATATCTGAGTCTTGTTTTCTCTACATGCTCTCTGTCTTTCCTAGCTCCGTTCCTCCCTCCCCCCGCTCTGTCGCTGTCACAGTGTAATATGATCTAACATATTCCTGCTGACTGCACCCCTCCGCCCCTCCGCCCCTCCATCCTTCCGCCCCTCCACCACTCTTTCAAACAATTCCGCTTTTCTGTGATCTTGTTGTGTTTTCTCGGCTCTGTCATCATAATCATATACAACACACACACATACTGTATATACACACACTCATTTATATATCTACTGCATATATATATATATATATATATATATATATATTCACACTGTCTCATATTCTTAACCTACTGTATTACATTATCACACACATTATTATTATTTTTTTACAGTGGACAGAATCATTGTATCTTTGTTCATTAAGGCCATGTCCTAATTTTAAATCATGTATAGTATATTCTAGATTATTTTCGTCTTGCCACTGTTTTGGAGCAGCGCTGTAAATTTGATCATTATTGGCGTTTTGAAACATTGCCAATAATCTGTGTCAGGGTGCCAAGACTTATGAATAGCACACACAAAAACAAAACCTTAAAACAAACCTTATGGCAGGGCAGACTGGGACCAAAAAAGTGTCACAGGACTTCCTGTCCAACCGCAGCCCACCACATCCCACATTATAATACATGGGCTCGTTAATGTGGGGACTAATTCTAACACCACTTACTAGTATAAAAACATAACGCAGTACAGAGATAAATGCTATTTAAACATATTACTTGAAGCATCACAGAACATATAACAAAGGAAAGAACATTAAGACAATGTGTTGGCTGGTCTGGGGGACGTCCTGGTGCAGTGTAATGAGAGACCGTAGCACTCCTCAGTGTGAGCTGCATTAGCTCGTGCTAGTAATTATTATGGTAGTCATGTTTCTCAGCATTATTTTTGAATTAATATTGACTACCATAATAATTAAAATGAGTAACTAGTAGTTTACTAGTGCGAGCTAATGCTGGTTCATCATCACTGACCCGGCCGCTGGATCCGGCCTCGCTATCCCTGACCGTAAGGCTACAGCTGTCAGAACTTCCCTTCACGGGGAAGTCAGGCTCTGTTAATCTGAAGCATTTTACAGCTTCTACCTTCAAAGATTTTCAATAACGCTATCTGACTGGGCCGGCCCACATTGGCCAATGGCCCCCTGGGAAAACTCCCGGCGCTCAGACGGCCGGTCCGCCACTGCCTTATGGTACAGTAGAAACTTATTCCATTGACTCTCTCTCTCTCTCTCTTTCTCTCTCTCTCTCTCTCTGTCGCTTTCTGTGCAGAAATACAGGTATCAGGATGAGGAGACTCCACCCCTGGAGCATAGCCCCGCCCACTTGGCCCACAGTAAAAGCGCTGAGATGCTGCACATGAGTGACAAGAACCTGGCTGCTATGGACACCATGCACGGCTATGCACCGCACACACACATCTCTCCTGTGAAGGTAACAACACACACACACACACACACACACACACACACACACACAATAAACGAGCATTTAAATCCTATAACGATCGGTTCGTTTAAATATGAAACCCAATCGTCTCAGTGTGTTCATTTAAAACTAGATTATGTTCCCGTACGCTCACACACTACCCCAGGACCATGACAGACTGGGTTTAGTTACCACGCCATGTTCTAAACCCATTTATCAGCCTGCGTCAAATCCTTTACGGATGAACATTAACACTATTACACACTGACCTGCCTGCTCTACATCCACTCACACTCACGTCTCTACCAGCATCCATTAGCTCCTGTTACACCACAGCCTCGAACGCTCCTCTCTGATTGGTCAGGAGGTCAGCGGTGTGTGTGTGTGTGTGTGTGTGTGTGTGTGTGTGTGTGTGTGTGTGTGTGTGTGTGTGTGTGTGTGTGTGTGTCTAACAGCGCAATCAGACTATCGCTCCGGCCGTCACATGAGCGACAGGTTCATATCGTCGCTCTCGGTCTGCTACATTATCGTTTCTCGTTTTAGGGTCATACAGACTGACAGAAAGACTGACAGAGAGACGGAGAGACGGAGAGACTGAAAGAGAGACGGAGAGACTGACAGAGAGACGGAGAGACTGACGGAGAGACTGATGGAGAGACTGACAGAGAGACTGATGGAGAGACTGACAGAGAGACGGAGAGACTGACAGAGAGACTGACAGAGAGACGGAGAGACTGACAGAGAGACTGACAGAGAGCCGGAAAGACTGACAGAGAGACGGAGAGAGTGACAGAGAGATGGAGAGACTGACAGAGAGACTGACAGAGAGACGGAGAGACTGACAGAGAGACTGACAGAGAGACGGAGAGACTGACAGAGAGACTGACAGAGAGACGGAGAGACTGACAGAGAGACTGACAGAGAGACGGCGAGACTGACAGAGAGACGGAGAGACTGACAGAGAGACTGACAGAAAGACTGACAGATAGACGGAGAGACTGACAGAGAGACTGACAGACGGAGAGATGGAGAGATGGAGAGACTGACAGAGAGACGGAGAGACTGACAGAGAGATGGAGAGACTGACAGAGAGACTGACAGAGAGACGGAGAGACTGACAGAAGGACTGACAGAGAGACTGACAGAGAGACGGAGAGACTGACAGAGAGAGACTGACAGAGAAACGGAGAGACTGACAGTGAGACTGACAGAGAGACTGACAGAGAGACGGAGAGACTGGCAGAGAGACTGACAGACGGAGAGACTGACAGAGAGACTGACAGAGAGACTGACAGACGGAGAGACGGAGAGACTGACAGAGAGACGGAGAGACGGAGAGACTGACAGAGAGACTGAGAGACTGACAGAGAGACTGACAGAGAGACTGAGAGACTGACAGAGAGACTGACAGAGAGACGGAGAGACTGACAGAGAGACTGAAAGACTGACAGAGAGACTGACAGAGAGACGGAGAGACTGACAGAGAGATGGAGAGACTGACAGAGAGACTGACAGAGAGACGGGAGACTGACAGAAGGACTGACAGAGAGACTGACAGAGAGACGGAGAGACTGAGAGAGAGACTGAGAGACTGACAGAGAGACTGACAGAGAGACTGACAGAGAATGGTCAAAGGTGTTAGAACGTGTAACAAGTCGTTCATTAATATATAAGGCATGGTGATGGTCAGTGAGTCCGTGTGTTACAACGTCACCTTACGTCACCGTACGTCGGGCCTGAGTGTCACAGCGGCTCAGTGTGGATTAGTTTCATATCACGGCATGACCTGGGGTGCGTTACTCCATATATAACTTACCGTATGGAGCATTTCTACATGAGCTGACCAAGACACAGTTGGATAGTTCCAGTGTGATTGACAGGGGAGTGAGAGTAAGCCCCTCCCACCCAGACAGCACAGACAGTTAAGATGTTTAAAGTTCATCCCTCATTCTCACCCGTTCTCTCACCTCATTCATCTTCTCTTCACGTTGTAATGATGTGAACGTTGTTACGTGACATCACTAGTGAAAGCTGGAGTCAAGTCAAGTCAAGTCAATTTTATTTATATAGCGCTTTTAACAACTGACATTGTCGCAAAGCAGCTTTACACAAAAAAAAGAAGTAAGTCTGTATGCAATGTGTATGAATCAAAATGATAAGATTGTCCCTGATAAACGAGCCGAGGGCGACGGTGGCAAGGAAAAACTCCCTGGGATGGTAATAGGAAGAAACCTTGAGAGGAACCAGACTCAACAGGGAACCCATCCTCATCTGGGTGATAACGGATAGCAGGGATTGATCAACTTAATAATGTGTACTGGAAGTTCAGTGTAACAGGAGATGTGTTAAAATTAAAAGGAGTCCAGTTTGTTTCTGGAGGCTCAGGTAGACTGTAGGAGATTCCAGTCCTGAGCTATCAAACAACTGAAGTCACAGGTCCCCAGAGCATCAATCGATGATAGGACAGTCTTAATGGAAACCAGCCCCAGCCACCATACGGATCCAGGCAGACCACACGGGGCATCCATGCGACGAGATCTCCAACCAGAAGCAGGACTCCAGGACCGGTTAGACGGGTCCAGAGGGCAAAGGGGTCTGGATCACTGGCAACTCAGGAGCGAACATGTATAACTCGACAGAGAGACAGAGAGAGGGAAAGGAGAGAGAGAGAGAGAGAGAGGGAGAGAGAGAGAGAGAGAGAGAGAGGAGAGAGCAGAAAAGGAGAGAACAGAAAATAAGGAGAGATGGCAGTTAGGTATGGTCACAGTCAACATGTATAAGGTGAATGTACATTAGTGCAAAGTGCAAGCAGGGACTCCGGCAGGACTAACTATAACAGCATAACTAAAAGGGAGGAGCCAGAAGGAAACACAAACATGAGGGGGAACTGAGATGTAAAGCAACCAATCACCTCACCATCAACAAACCTGAGTGAGCAATGAGAGTGGGGAGGACAGCATCTAAACATACCAGTTCACCAGATACTCTACGTCCATGAGTCCCCCAGATCTGCTCCTTTACCTAAGGCTCATCTATTTACAAACATGCTGCGCTAAATAAACAGGTTTTTAGCCTAGACTTAAACACTGAGACTGTGTCTGAGTCCCGAACATTAATAGGAAGACTATTCCATAACTTTGGGGCTTTGTAAGAAAAAGCTCCGCCCCCTGCTGTAGTTTTAATAATACGCGGTACTGACAGGCAGCCTGCATTCTTTGATGGAAGTAGGCGTGGCGGATCGTAAGACACTAGCAGTTCACTCAGATACTGTGGCGCGAGACCATTTAGTGCTTTAAATGTCAAAAGTAGTATTTTAAAATCGATGTGAAATTTCACAGGGAGCCAACGCAGTGTAGATAAGATAGGGGTGATGTGCTCGTATCTTCTGGTTCTAGTGAGGACTCTCGCTGCTGCATTCTGCACCAACTGAAGCTTGTTTATACACCTAGTTGAACAACCAGACAGTAAGGCGTTACAATAGTCCAACCTAGAGGTGATAAAGGCATGAACTAATTTTTCTGCATCATTTAGTGCCAATATGTTTCTTATCTTGGCAATATTTCTAAGGTGAAAGAAAGCTATCCTGGTAATATATCCTCTACATGAGCTTCAAACGAAAGGCTGGAATCTAGAATCACACCAAGGTCTTTTACTGTTGCACTTGATGGAACAGAAAGGCCATCTAAAGTTACAGTGTGATCAGAAAGCCTACTTCTAGCTATTTGTGGTCCTATGACCAGAACTTCTGTCTTATCAGGATTAAGCAGAAGAAAATTAAGAGGAAGCATGTAAAGGGAAAAAAGCAGTGGGCCTAAAACTGAGCCCTGTGGAACACCAAACTCCACTTGAGAACATGAGGAATGGTCACCATCTAAATCTACAAACTGATAACGATCAGTCAAATAGGATCTGACCCAGGAGAGGGCAGTTCCCTTAATTCCTACTACCTTTTCTAATCTGTGAAGGAGAATACTATGATCAATGGTGTCAAAAGCTGCACTGAGGTCCAGTAACACAAGTACAGTGACGCAACCCTGATCAGAGGCCCATAGGAGGTCGTTTACTACTTTAACGAGTGCTGTCTCTGTGCTGTGATGAGGCCTAAATCCTGACTGATACAGCTCATTAATGCTGTTTCTATGAAGATGTGAACATAGCTGCTGTGATACTACCTTTTCCAAAATCTTGGAGATAAAGGGAAGGTTTGATATCGGCCTGTAATTAGAAAGCAGACA
>JAAGKR010009992.1:0-24432 GCA_011419295.1 Clarias macrocephalus
GAGGAGCAGGTAACTGCATACATTAGGGGAAAAAACTCATTTATTAATTGTAAAGTACATTATCCTGGGTGTAAATATTCAGTTAGTTTGAAGGTTTAGTGTGGAGGGTGAGAGTGTGCAGGGAGGGGTCTGGTGCTAGCTGTCATTAGCTGCATGTTACACTCTGTATCAAACTCAATGTGTGAGAGGGGAAGAGTGCAAATGGCTGGTTATCTAATTTGTTAATTTGAGATAAACGTCTTCGAGTAAACAATTTAAAAATATATACTCAATGATGTAAGCTAACTCAGACTTTTAAAACACCCCAATACCATCCTGACTTCACTAACACTGCTGGACTTCTTCCTCCATCATATGCTCAAAAGAGTTACGTGTGTTTGACATACCAGTCAAAAGTTTGGACACAAGTTTGTATTTATTTACTACATTCTAGAACAATGCTGCATTTAAAAACACACACATATGAAGTAATTACATAACAACAACATTGATCTTCCATAAACATACACACTCTTGCGGACACGCTGCGGACAGTTTGGGAACACTGCTTACCCTAATCTGCATATCTTTGGACTGTGGGAGGAAACTCCACACACACAGACCCCGAGGTGGGAATCGAACCCAGACCCTGAAGGTGAGAGTCCACAGTCCTAAACCCTACGAATTCGTGCCACCCTCCAACAACAGATGTTTTAGGATTCGAAGGTCAACTGTTCTGGAAGATTTCTTGCAAGAACAATATTGTCAAGTGCATTTGCAAAATTTATTGAGCACCATGATGAAACTGGCTCGCATGAAGACCATCCCACGAAAGAAAAACCAAGGCTGCTACAGAGGAGAAGTTAGAGTTAGAGATGAACTTGACAAAAAAAGACAGAGTTAAAGGCTGTTCAAAGGAGATTATTGCATATTTTGGATGCCTTCAGCATAAAAAAAAACAGGAAAGATACAAGTAGAATGCGTGTCCAAACTTTTGACTGGTACTGTATATATACAGAAGGGCCCAAAAAATGTACGCACACTTAAACGTGAAAAATATATGCCTCTCTTCTAACGATCACATGATGGTGCAACTACTGACATCTTTGAAAGAAAACAAAACACTACACATTGCTGCCATAATTCAATTTGAGTTTTAAAAAAGGGCATAGAGAACAACTTTTGAAGTGTGTGTACGTTTGGGCCTCCTTCTGTATGTATGTAATATTAATGGTGAATTTTATTTTACAGGGAAAAAAGCCTAGTGAGGAGTCCATAGATGATTCAGAGGTAGGATTTTGGCTCTGTTTTTTTTAAGCACTTCATAACTAGTTGCTTTTCATTTTGAAATAATTTAGTCACAAATCACTTAGCTAGCATCATGACTGCATTATGCATTTTTGTGTTGTCCGAGGTGCATGACACCCCTATGCACATTTTTCAAACTACTGCTTATGTTACATTCCAGATATGGAATGGAGAATTATTTCACTACAGAAAAATGCACCGAAAATTTTTTTTAATGTTATTTGCTGGAGTAATATCGTCGCCTTCTTATTGATCCAGTTTGGTTGTGCTTCCTCCGGATTCTCAGTTTTCGTCCACTTCCTGTAGAATGCATGTAAGACACAGGGATGCCCACACTTGGTGAGGAAACGACCCCAAACCGTGTCCCCTTAAATAATTTTTTAAATGACATTAATGTTATAGGACTACTGAAATGTTTGACCAATATGTTAAATGAAAATCCATATAAGAAATCGCTGCATTATAACCCAATTTGTGCATTATTACTGTATTGCAGTAATTATTAATTAATTAAAGTAATTATTACCGCTTACAGACCCAACAGTAACACAAGTTTCATTGCTATTCAATGACTCGTTGTACATGTTGGGTCCATTCAGAATATTTAAAAGTAACATCTATTAGATGACATTTCTCAGGATGTAACACATGTCAATACAAAGGACTAAATAAAGTGCAAATGCACAATAGTGTGAAGAGAACAATGATGTTTGTATGGGAAAGTTATTGCGCAATAAAATGTAAATAAGTGTCTGAGGTGGCTTTGTGAGGTGTGTTGTGCAGTTGTGCTGGGTTAGGTGTTTGACCAGGTGAGCATTGGCAGACAGTAAGCTGCTGCCCCAGGGTAGAAACTGTTGTGGGGTTTGGTGGTTGAGACTACCCCGGTACCTTCTGCCAAATGTCAGAGGGTGAAGAGTCCATGAGAAGGGTGAGAGGGATCATCCACAATGCTAAGTGGTTTTGCCGATGCATTGGTTATTGTAAATGGTGATGACTGCTGTTAAAGAGATCTCAATGATATTTTCGTTTTTACGCTGTAGGGTCTTGTGATCAGAAAGTGAGACAGATGGTCAGAATGTTTTTTGTTGTCTCTCCGTAGAAGGTGGTGAGGATGTGAGGGCAAGGTCAGCTCTTTTCAGTCACTGGTGGAAACCAAGCAGGGGATGTTAAAAGTCTAGGAGAAGCACCTCACAAGGAACTCCTAGAAGGCTCCTACTGTAGATAAGTGTGAATGCATGGTGCCTTGTAATGGTCCCATCCAGAGTGGATTACCATCTCATGTCCCACAGTCCTGGAAAAAGTCTCCTGATTCACCCCGACCTCCAGTGGAGCAAAGCAGCTGCTGAATACGAATTAATGAATGTGTGAAGCAGGATTGAAATATTCATTTTACCTCATATTTACACAGTATATATACCAGATTTTACTCTCTAGCAGTCACAAAATGATCCTTTGAATTTTTTTACAAGCTAGACTGCACAAAACACGGATCTCTCTCTAGTGTAATACACCAGGGGTGTTCAGGTCAAATCAGGACTTTTGATTGTGCAGGATAACAAAAGAAAGTTATCAGAGTAAAATAGCCTTTATTTTTCTATATAATCCCCTGCTACACTGCTGCACTTATCCCAGAGTTTCATTAGTGGTTGGACACCATCGAGATAGAAAGTTTTCTCACATCTGAAACGCTGGCCTCCCGGGAGAGCCTTTAATGGCCCAAACATGAGGAAATGGCTTGGTCAGGACTATATGGGTAATGTGGCAATAACTGCCAGTCAAGTTCCTGTAATGTGCAAGTGGTGTTCATGAATGATTGTATGTACAGTAACCACAGACAGATGCACCTCTTTAGTGACAAGATATCTGTTGATTTTTCCACCGATCCTGCGCATGTTCATTGGGGACGACGCAGAGAGCTCCGAGCCACTTCGGCCGGGAAAAGCTCTTGGTCACTAGGACAGAACCTTGACTATTGAGTAAGGTGAATGTGGTTTATACTGTAGGAGGCAGATGAATACGATTCCGAAAAGGTTTCTCTGTCACCAGAGTCTCCACATGCCTGCGAGCGGATAAATAAAATACCGCGTGTCAGACTGAGATGGGGATGGAGGCTGTAAGTGATAGAGAGAATGAAATGTCAAGCAGTCACTGAATACCTTCACTGCAGCAATGTCGAATGAGTAAATAAATTATATATACTATATGTACCTGTATCTGTGGGTTCAGGGTAAAACCTCAGTGTGTGGAGTGATTTATTATAATTCCTCACAGTCTTCCTTCAGACTCTATTTTTCTGTTTTCCTCTCTGGCTTCCTGAACATTTTTTTTGTAAGTATCCTCACTATGGCTATGCTTTTATGTACTGTACTGTATATAGTACTCAGGGTTCTGCAGTTAAAGTTATGCAATCTGAACTGAGAATTCAACCACACTGTGCTGTTAGTTGCACGAATGTGGCTTGCTCTTTCAACTGTGGCTTTATTACAGACTAAAATGATTAAATAACACAAATCCTTTCTTATTTATAACAATTAAATGAAATTTAAATTTTCAGCAGCTTGTGTGTGTTTTTTTTTTTTGTTTTGTTTTGTACAAACTACCAGTAAGTAATACGTCATGACATGACGTCTTGATCTTGCCACTGATTTTACAGTATCATCAGTTTAAACTCCTATCATGCCCTTACTATGTATTTGTATTTATTAGCGCACCCCGTACTCGCAAGTCCGTAATCCGCTGTTCAGAAATTTCTCGCCAGCAAAGAATTACGCCCCGTTCGAAGAAAAGACAGTCTCAAGACGTGATGTCACGCAGGGAATCGAAGCAGGATGCGGGCTTTAGACTGACATTAATCTGAGTGTCAGTTTGATGCTCTGCGCCGACAATCTGGAGAATCCGAGAAAAAGCGAGAGAGAGATACGAGGAAGATAGGAAGAGCAGAGAGAGAGAGAATTGTGCACGAGAGGCAGAAGAGTGTGTGCTTGGTCACACCACCCTAAGAACAGGGCAATTAAAGACAGACTCCCCTTCATCCCCCTCTCCCCAGGGCACCAATTAGGAGCGGCACGGAACACCAGCACAACACTCATCCGCCACAGCGGCAAACACTAACAAGAAGCAGAAATTATGGGATATGAAACGGCAGAGCTATCACTCTAAAAACCCACCCCCCCTACACACACACACACATACTCCAATGTAGAAAGTTTCTGTGCCTTTTTTTTCTCCCCGTCTCTTTTTTTTTCCTCACTCCACAACTATAATGGCTTTGTAGACCATGACAAATGTCCAGGTATTCGAAATTTCACATCTGGAGAAGACAGGAAATGGACGTGAGAGCTTGCGAGATGAGGAGAGAAAACACCTTTAGAAGTAAAAGAAGCTGCTCTGTAGTTACAAATCACACTTTTTCCGCAAACATCCATGAGTACAGGTGGAACAGTGGAAGAAAACACAGGATTTGACACAACTGTAAAACCCAAAATTACACTTCTTATATGATAAAATGGCAACACTGAAGCACTGAAGTATTGAATTATTTGGTCAGGGTACTACTGGAATGAAAAGGAAAAAAGGCATTATTATTGTAGAATCTGATTTTCCACCAGATATATTGCTAACAGGAAATAATAGTTGGGTCTGTAGCTGCTCCAGGCTCCATTTTCTAAAAGCATTGCCTCAGTGCAAGTGCATGTGTTTTGGAGGGAATACGGTACTAAAGGGATGAGTTGCATTTGTCTCATTTTTGAGTTTGGAAACAAAACCTTTAGGTCCATATAACATGATTTAAACAAAAAGTACGTATTTACCTGTACATATTTGGATTGGCCAGTGCATAAACAAGCCAATTAGATTTTCCCTCTAATGTGACCTCCTATAAGAAGACACCCTTGGCTTGTTGCTCAGCACTGCTGTTCTCCTTTGAAACGGGGCTCAGTAGCAGCTCATTTACATAGACACTCAAATGGCACATTTGGAGTTATGAGATCTGTGTTAACTTGTAAAAAAAATATGGGACCTTTAAAGCAACAGCAAAAACCAAATTGAGTGAAACTGAAGCTAAAACTTGAACAAATGCATATTTGTTCATAGGGTACACCATATGGGTGAAAGATTTATGAACAGCTGACCATCACACCTATTGGAAGCAAATTTGGAAGCACATAATTGTACAGAATGTCTTACAACGGTTAGAATTTCCTTCACCAGCGATAATAGGCCCAAACATGTTCCAATATGATGGTGTCTCTGTTCATAAAGTCATGGAATGGCAAGGTTCAAGTGGAAAAACTTCCTCCTGATAGTAACCCCATCGAACACCTTTCGGATGAGTTAAAGTTTCGAAATGCCCTGGAACTGGAACATCACCTCAGGTTTCACCAACGTCAGTGCCTGAAAGTCTGTAATGGTCTTGAATGGATAAGTACGAACACTTCCAGTCAAAAGTATTGGACATGCCTTCTTACTCAGCGGTCTTTTCTGATTATTATGTCTTTATGCATTGTAAAACAATACTGAAGGCTTTGAACAGTTGATGTTGAGAAGTGTCTGCTACTCTGCTCTGTAAAGCCTTCATAACGGAGATGTTTAACAAGCACAGATGGGTGTGTTGTACTTTTGGAGATAAAGTAAACATGAATATAAACTTTTTAAATGCCATTAGCATCTAATGTTTAAATGTGCAGCAAATGTTTAATATAAAAACTTTTTTGTTCATTTTCAATTTCAAGACTAAAGCATAATTTAGATAGACTCCTTACTCAGACATAAATATTTTTTCTTTTTAAAATGTAAAGTATCACAAAAAGGTCTGGAATGATTTCGTGTGGCTGCATGATTGCGGTCCCTGAGCTGCCATTCAAATAGTAAATTACAGTGCATTCAGTGTAGAAATATTAATTAAGGCGAACAGTAAACACTAGTTCTGCTCCTTTGCTCATATGAAAGATGTAAAACATTCGTGGGTGGTGTTAGGCCTTGTCTGCATGTTCACAGGTATTTTTATAATGCTGGTTTTTCTTTGAGTTTTGGGCTTCCGTGCACAACTTCCAGCCTTCTAGGATGAAGATATCTTAAAAACTCAGCGTGTGTTCAGCGTGTTTGGCTGTATCTCCTGTTTTTGGTGTAATCTGAGGCAACTTTTTTCAGACATCTAATCGGGCAACGTCGGTTTACGGTTAGGGTTCTATTTGGCATGCTTTGAGAGTGTGTTTTCATGTGGACAAAGATTTTTCATAACAAAGGCAGACCCAAAATCTCACATCAAACAAACAACACTAGCCAATCATGGGTGTGTGTGAGCTCATGCAAGTGGAAGGGGCAGTTTAAGCTTCCCTCTGAGTGTGTTACACCATGTGAGATCAGCTGGCATCTAACGGTGTGTGCAGCAATTCAAAAAGCTTGTGTCTACAGTAGGAGGAAGCACATGGCATACTTCACCCTGCCTGATTGGTAGTTGAAACCTTGATGGAAGAGTGCCCTAACAGCGAGCCGGTTTAGAATTGGCTATGACTAAATTGAAGAAAACAAGCATTAGGAATTCATAGGTCTGTAGTGTGAGCAGGTTTTGGATCCACTTTTATATGGATCTATTTTTACGCTTAAAGATTGCCGGGGAACTTTTGCACCACTTTTCCTGACAAATAGTACTGTATATGTTACAATACTGAGCTATGCTGTAGGAACGGGAATAACCAGGGAACACCCAATACAATAGCACGATACCTACAGTAGATGCCGATTCGATTTGTATCAGCACATTTTTATACATTTCCAGATGTTATGTATTTGTTTTTTGTTCTGATTTTGGTTCAGCTTTTCAGCAAAGCTCCTAACACACAGGATAGACACACCTCCCATAGGACCATAAAGAATAATAAAGGAACAACACCATTTAACAACCTAAAATGCAAGCATATATAAAATGAAAATACATTTTAAATAAAAACAATCGACTTTGGAGTCAGTATGGCGACACATGAATTAGCCCACAAAAGACCTGACATTTGTAACTGAAAGCAATTATCTTTTGGGATTGATAAAGTTCCTTGAATCCTGAATTGAATCTCGAATTCTGAATCGATATTCTTCATCGTCTCTGATGCGACGTTTGATTTAGGTCAGGACACCAAGCGGGTCAGCAGCCAGCCTCTTCTTGCTTTTCCACCTTTTCAAACGACTCTCCCTTGTTTTGGATAATTATCGCACATCTACATTTGTCTTATTTTTAGTTTTTTTGGTTAGAATTTGAAATGGTTAGTATGAAACTACATTCAGTAGATTGAATGCTGTGAGGAACAGTAAAGTTGAAGGGTTGAGATCAGGATAATGCTGAAAGTTTTATTGTTCATTGTCTGAGATCTTGAGAACATGTGCTAAGACGTGTGTGAGGGCATTCTGACAGTGCGAGTCTCTGTGAAGGGATAAGGTTCTTATTAAGGGGTAAGAAATAGCAGCCTCAGGACAGCTTTGGTTCAGATGCTCAGGATCTGCCAGCAAACCAGGTTTGATTCCATTTCACACAAACTTGCTCTCAAAGTTTCACAAAGTGAAACATAAATAAGGAATCTTAGTGAAAGAGTAGTGTTGGATTTTTATATCAAGTGTATTGGTCTTTTGCGGCATATCAGGTGTGTAAAATAGTGTGTTTGTGTGTGTGGTTTTCTTCCCTTAGGAAGAAGACAGCGAGGAGGAGCCTAAATTGAAATATGAGCGATTGGCCAATGGGGTGACGGAGATTCTGCAGAAGGATGCAGCCAGCTGTTTGACTGTCCATGACAAGGTGTTGTATTCATGATTAACTCTTATTATTATTATTATTATTATTATTATTATTATTATTATTGTGTAGGCTGTTTATACAAATGTTACTTTTTCTTTACAATTTCCCTTTGGGATTAATAAAGTCCATTAATCTTATTTTGTAAGGTGTTCCTCATGTTGAATCTGAATGAAATGTTAAAACCGTCCCTGCTTTTTAATCCGCACCAGAAAAGGTCATTTATATTTTTCAGAAACTGTCATGGTAGCGAGTTCACTCATGCACACCCGCATTGGAGGACTAGTCATACCTAGTAATGCCTCCTCACCTGATGTTTTATTAACCGCCATTGATTTTTGTTCTTTTTTTTTTGCTTTCACCTTCCTTTCCTTTTTTCCCCACTGGAGATCTTTCTCTGTCTTTCTTCTTAGAAAAAAAAGATGCATCACAGGGCTGAATCTCCAATAAGCAACTCTTTCCGATTTTGTGTCTTTCTGTCGTTTTATTCCTGTGAACACGTGTTCCTGCGTAGCTTCTGCAACCTCGTACAATGCCCACGCTCCAGCAGGCTGAATGTAGCCGCGTGTTTTAAGTGGTCACAATCAAAAATTTCATTTGCACCATTCCATTTCAATAAATCCCTTTAAGAGCTGCCCTGGCTGACGGGGCCACCCCGATTATTTATTTATTTATTTATTTATTTTTGGGCTGATTTTATTTGGGCAGATGGTGGGGGGCTCTGTCGGACATGCTCCGCTGTGCCTGTAAATATAAGCATTTCATTATAGACTGCACTGAAGCATGGGAGCACACTGTGGGCTGGGCAAGAGGTGTGTGTGTGTGTGTGTGTGTGTGTGTAACATGTCTCTCCCTGCTCATCTGGCTGCAGATGTTTAGAGCTGAGTTACTGAACTTACTATTCCACTATCATTATTTTTCTTTTTGTGATTTATTCCATTTAATTTTTAAGCATTTAGAAATTTTCAAACTTGATTCTTTTGGTCGTCAGATAATCCAACAAAACCATTAAGAGCTTGTATTTATGTTGCTATCTGTTCATTATTGCAGTCTGAGCTTTTGTAATTTTTGTTGTAGCTTTTGTTATTAGTTATTTATTAATCTGTGTTGGGGCAGGACATGCTTTTTCTCACCCCACAATGGCGTAGTCTTTAGCACTGTGGCCTCACACATCCAGGGTCGAGGTTTAATTTCTGCCTTGGGTCTTTTTGTGCATATTCTTCCTGTGCTTGCTGGGTTTCCTCCAGGTACTTTGAATCCTCCCACAGTCCAAAAACATGCATATTAGGCTAATTGGCGTTTCAAAATTACTCATAGCATGCATCCCATCCAGGGAGTTCAGGGGTAGCTCAGTGGTTAAGGCATTGGACTACGGTCCAGAAGATCCCAGGTTTGAACTTCACGACCACCAAGTTGCCCCTGTTGGGCCCTTGAGCAAGGCCCTTAACCCTGAACTGCTCAACTGTTTAATGAAATAAAAATGTAAGTCTCTGGGTAAGGGCATCTGCCAAATGCTTAAATGTAATGTACAGTACCCTGCCTCATCCCCTGGGATAAACCCAAGGCCTTCTGTGACCCTGTATAAAGAGTGCGAGAGAGTCTTTTGCTGTTTTAGTACATCCACTTCAAGCTTTAATATATTGTGCTTTTTGAGGTGCCTTTCTGCACACCAAGGTTGTAAAAAGTGCTTATTTGAGTTGCTTTAAACCTCTTTTCGCCATCCTTCTTTGAACTTTCTCATCAACAGTGTTCTTCTGCATGTTTTATAATCAAACCATGCCACGGCTGATTGCATTTTCACACATACTGTATATTTATTTTAAAATGAAATAATGCAAGTATATTTGTCAATATTCCCTGACTCATTTCCAACCTTTTTTTTTTGTTAATGTCACCTATTTATTGTATCGCATTCCAGCATAAACACAACAAATTAACTTAAGTATAAGAATTTAGGAAAATGTATTAAAACAAATTAGGACAAACAAATCAGGCAGTTGACAGGTTTTACAATTAGGACACCAATAGAACTCATAGAATCAATACAATGTTTGGCAAAACAATACATTCCAAATTCCTGCCTCACCAAATCTATCGATAATATATTACCCAATATGAACACTGTGTCCTAGAGGCTCACACGGGAGTGAACACCCACAGACGTGCTCAGAAAGACAGGAAAATTTGTTATGCCCATTTGTAGGTTATTGCTACGGCTCAAATATTGACATAAAATCTAGATGTGGTATCTAATTGTATGTGGTCCTGAAAATGTCACTGCTGTTTATGTGCCTATTTATCATATAGTGCAATATTTGGGTGTGTGAAATTTTATTGCGTCGTCCAAATTCTCAAAGGGCAAATTCTATTCCCTGGATATTTGACTATATTATTGTCCATAGTGCACCATAAATCCAGCGTGGAAAGCAATTCATACTACTTTACTCAAGTATCTTACAACATTCTACATACATACATTATGTGACCCAGTGATTGGTGTCATCTACAAACTTGCTGTAATGGAAGAGATTAGCATGAGAAAAGACTGACCTTGTACGAACATGATCAAATTTATATAACATTTACTTCTGACCGAGCAATCAGATTGGATGAGTCATTCCATGAGTGGTGATAATGCACAGTAACACCATTGGGACATTTAACTATATATATCACTCCCCATTCCAGGTGTTATTACACTAACTGTCGGTCACCAGTATTGGTGAAAGTAGGTCAGTACAGTTCGCTAAGGAGAGAGCAGCAGACTGCCGAAAACCACATTCAAAAACCAGTCACAGAAGCACTTTCAGCAAGAAAAGACATCTATTAATATGATGTCATCTTAAAAATACTCATTCACATTCACATTCCATACAAACTTAAATAATTCTTTCATTGTGTAAAGCTGCTTTGCAACAATGACAGTTGTTAAAGGCGCTATACAAATAACATTGAATTGAATTCTGAATCGCCTCTGAACCCTCAGTTTTTTTTGTCCTAACACAAGACTGAATTCTAAATCGCTCTCCAATCCCTGATCGAGAGCGCTACTTGGTGTGTTGGACAAGGGATTGGACACCCTAGTGCACTAGCTTTCCATTTTTTTCCCATCTTTATTTGGGATTCAACCACAGAAACATGGAAGTTAGCTCATATTCTAAAGTGGAATAAATGGAAATCTTAAGTGAAACGCATGAGATGTACAGGACTGTCCACCACTTCCATGTTACAATCTCCTAATGCCAATTAGAACTTCAAACTACTTTCACCCCTGTTACACTAATTACACTAACTGTAGGTTGCCAGGTTTGCCAGTCACAGTTAGTTAGTTCTGGCAATAATGGAAGGATATGTCATGCCAGATCAAAATAACTGGTTAAATAAACAAACAATTCGTAAGCTGTGCTGATATCCAGCACAACAGCATTCGTTCTCGTGTGATTTCTAAGTATCAAACACAATAATTTGTTTAATTCTTTTTATACTTGTTTTTTTTAGTGTGCTATGTAATATGTAACATTGAGTGGAAACTGTATAGTTATGTAGCTTGTTTTTTCCACCTAATGTGGGTTATGTATTGGTGTGTTTTGTTATGCATTTGTCTCCTTAGACAGAGTGTCTGGTTTTTGCTAAGGAGGTTTGAGGATGTGATCCACGGTGCATATATTATGTTGAGGCATTTTGATATTTTGGGAGAAAAAAAATGCCATTTCACACTGGCATGCTCTGATAAATAGGCTTTTCTGGCCTCCAGCAATTTCACACTTTTTTGCCCCTGAGGGGACAAGCTGAAGCCACACACACACACACACACACACACACACACACACACACACACACACACACACACACACACACACACACACACACACACTCACAGACACAGACACACACACTCCCTCAAACACACCCATAAGAGTACACTAATACTCCAGTACAGCAGATTAAAGTTTAAATTCCTGACAAACGTCTCCCGATCTCATGTATACTAAAGTTTGTGTCTCTTTGGTGGCTTCCAGTTTCTGGCTCTTGGGACTCACTTTGGGAAGGTTTTCCTACTCGATATCCAAGGAAACGTCACCCAGAAGTATGAAATTGTAAGTAAACAAAGGAATAATTGTGGTAACATTATCAAGTGTAAGACTTTGTTTCACTTACGTCTGTTTGCGATAGTATAGTATTATACCGTATTGAGATTAGCAGAGCGTTATTTTGTCTAGGAAATACCACAGTCGCTGAATGACTCTCTCTTTCACATAGAGTTCGGTGAAGATAAATCAGATCAGCCTGGATGATAGCGGAGAACATGTGGGGATCTGCTCAGAGGATGGAAAGGTAAGCCTTCTCTTTTCTGCTGGCATTAGGAAGGGTTGAACCAGATGAATGACAAATTAAACTCTCACAAGACTGAAAAGTGAGGTGATGAGTCGCTGTGCTACTGCTGACTGTGTCATGAAGTGCCTGAGGAAATATTTATTTAGATCTTAAAGGAAAACTAATAAAAAGAAATGAGATAAGATAGCTGAAGATGATCAGTATGCACCCTGGGGTAAACTGTTTAGATAAGGACAAATGTCTTTCACTTACAGGTTTTTAAATGTGGTGCTTAGACAGAAGAGCACTAACCACAATTCTCAGGTCACCAAAATGATATATTTACTGATATTTATCATGGGCATTCAAGTCAAAATGAGACTTTTGACTGTGCAGAATAGCTGGAAAAAAAAGCTCTGAGAATAAAAACTACACTAATGCATTTATCCCAGTGTTTTATTAGTGCTTAGATACCATCAAGGTAGAACATTTTCTCAGCACGACAGAGCCCTAATCAGACCACTTACTTCACATCTGAAATATTAGCCTTCCAGGAACTCCTTTTTTGAAATGGCTAGAATTTTTGGACCGTACAGGGGCAATAACTCCCAGCCTAGTTCCTGTAACGTGCAAGTGGTGTTTGAAAATTATTGTATGTACAGTTCCCACAGACATATGCATCTCTTCTGCAAGTTGGCAACAATTTATCCGTCAATTTTCAAGGATCAGATGTTCCATTTGCTGAATGTTTATGAGAACAACTCCTCTGAGCTCTAAGACAGCTGTACGTCCTTTTTTAAGATGTTTGCACCATTCAGATGTTTTACGGCGGCTAAGACTCGGCTAAGAGTCTCCATCACCATAGTGTGCGTGAGGTCTTCTTTCTGTAAATGTCAATTGGTTTTATGCCTTGAAAATGAGAAACTCCATCACAAGTTCTGGTGTACCTTGAACGCTCCATGTATATTATAAGGAATATATATAGCTGTTTTTCCTCATTAATGTATACACAGCACCCCATATTAGCAGAAAAACACAGAATTGTTGACAATTAGCACCCTTTTGATCTACTACAGCCATGAGTTTTTTTTTGGGAAAGATGCAACAAGTTTTTCACACTTGGATTTGGAGATCCTCTGCCATTCCTCCTTGCAGATTCTCTCCAGTTCTGTCAGGGTGGATGGTAAACGTTGGTAGACAGCCATTTTCAGGTCTCTCCAGAGATGCTCAATTGGGTTTAAGTTAGGGCTCTGGCTGGGCCATTCAAGAACAGTCAGGGAGTTGTTGTGAAGCCACTCCTTCATTATTTTAGCTGTGTGCTTAGGGTCATTGTCTTGTTGGAAAGTGAACCTTTGGCGCAGTCCGAGGTCCTGAGCATTCTGGAGAAGGTTTTCGTCCAGGATATCCCTCTACTTGGCAGCATTCATCTTTCCCTCGATTGCAACCAGTCGTCCTGTCCCTGCAGCTAAAAACACCCCCACAGCATGATGCTGCCACCACCATGCTTCATTGTTGGGGCTGTATTGGACAGGTGATGAGCAGGGCCTGGTTTTCTCCACACAAACCACTTAGAATTAAGGCCAAAAAGTTCTATCTTGGTCTCATCAGACCACAGAATCTTATTTCTCACCATCTTAGAGTCCTTCAGGTGTTTTTTTTAGCAAACTCCATACAGGCTTTCATGTGTCTTGCACTGAGGAGAGGCTTCCGTGGGGCCACTCTGCCAAAAAGCCCCAACTGGTGGAGGGCTGCAGTGATGGTTGACTTTCTACAACTTTCTCCCATCTTCCGACTGCATCTCTGGAGCTCAGCCACAGTGATCTTTCGGTTCTTATTTACCTCTCTCACCAAGGCTCTTCTCCCCCAAAAGCTCAGTTTGGCCGGACAGCCAACTCTAGGAAGGGTTCTGGTCATCCCAAACATCTTCCATTTAAGGATTATGGAGGGCACTGTGCTCTTAGGAACCTTAAGTGCAGCAGAATTTTTTTTGTAACCTTGGCCAGATCTGTGCCTTGCCACAATTCTGTCTCTGAGCTCTTCAGGCAGTTCCTTTGACCTCATGATTCTCATTTGCTCTGACATGTACTGTGAGCTGTAAGGTCTTATATAGACAAGTATGTGGCTTTCAGAGGTGGAAAGAGTACTAAAATTCTGTACTCAAGTAAAAGTACTGTTACTTCAGTGAAATTTTACTGAAGTACAAGTAAAGTTACCATTATAAAAATCTACTCAAGTAAAAAGTAGCTCATAAAAAATTTACTCAGAGTAAAAATTACCGAGTAATCTTTATTTATTTATTTTTTTTTAACATCGGGGTGGGATGAGGCATTCTAGCGTAGTTGAAAAAAGATGATCAGACATAAATCTTTAACTAGTTGTTTTTAATTGAAGGAACACCTTTGCATAATAAAGTTGTTGTCTTTCTTGTGCTTGAAAATCAAAGTGGTCACTTAAATATGTCCCAGTCTAGGGTTGGGCCGCACAGAAAAAGAATGGTTCAGGGTCCTATTTTAAACTGTATGGAAATGGTGGTATATGGCAGAAAGAACTAGACCCAGCCATTAACTGATGAAATAATGAGCTTTGTATTGCTTTACAAAAAAAATACACACACATACACACACACACACACACACACAACAGGAGGAGGATCAGATTCAGGGTGGAGCCAGGCCAAAATAATAAACAAAATTGTATTTATATTTAGTAGCTAGATTACCTGCAAAAAAAACAATACAAACAAAAATACGGGTACCTTCCCCGACTTCCTAAACCAAAAACAGTGAATAAATTCCCTCTTTCCTAAATAAATGGCAGCCACATCCCTACTACTGGTGAGTGCACAAACATACAGTGAAATTATCTACAAATATATACAAAGAGCAACCAAACCAAAGGGCCAAAGCAATAATCAAAGTCAATGGGAGGCAAAAAGTCAAAACCAGAATACACAACCAAATACCAAAACGCCAAAATCACAATCTCTTTCCTCTTTCCCGCGTCTCTCTTCGGTTTATATTTGGTCGCGCTGGTTGGTGACGTCACTCTCATGGTGACGACCTTTCACCGTGTGGAAGGTCAGGTAGATGCCGATGTGGGGACAGTCAGAAAACCTAGAGTGGAGTCTGGAGCGGCACGCGACCAGGACACGATACACACACGCAAGCGCAACGAAGCATTTATACAAAGCATAATATTTTTATTATTAATAGCGAATATGATTTAAAATGTAGCGAATTACAATACTTCAAACAAAACATACTTAAGTAAAAGTAAAATTACAGATTTAAAAATCTACTTTAAAAAGTAGACGTACACAACAAAAAAAACTATTCACCTCTGGTGGCTTTCCTAATCAAGTCCAGTCAGTATAATCAAACACAGCTGGACTCAAATGAAGGTGTAGAACAGGGGTGTCCAAATCCAGTCCTGGAGGGCCAGTGACCAGCACAGTTTGTAATTCACCAACACCTAAACACACCCACTGAACCTAGTAATTAACAGATTAGTTAAATCAGCTGTGTTTGAGAAGAGGAAGCACCAAACTGTGTTGGACACTGGCCCTCCAGGACTGGATTTGGACACCCCTGGTGTAGAACCATCTTAAGGATGATCAGAAGAAATGGACTGCGTTAAATATATGAGTGTCACAACAAAGGGTCTTAAGGTTTACTTTGGACCATGTGATATTTCAGTTTTTCTTTTTTAATAAATCTGCAAAATGTCAACAATTCTCTGTTTTTCTGTCAATATGGGGTGCTGTGTGTATATTAATGAGGGAAAAAAATTAACTTAAATAAATAAAGAAAACATTATTTGTACAATTGCTTTCATCAGTACTCACTGAAATCTTTCTCAAAATACTTGAATAGAGAGAATGTTTCTTTTTTTTTCTTTTTTTTTTCTTTTTTTTACATAAAATGTCACTATACTGTAAGTGAATGGCAAGTCAAAATCAACATAGCTGTACACAGCATGAGAAATGAACAAAGTAAAACCATCAGGTATTATTAGATGCAGATATCATTAAATAAGTTATACTGTATATATAAATATTAGCTTTAGATTAATCAATACACAGGCATATTTGTTTATTAAATATAAAATGCTGTCTCTACAGTTGTATAGTAGTATTCCTCATGACAAAACAGCCCGTCGAACATGTCAAGGTCAGAAATTTAGTAATCCATCCAGTGAATTGCTTGCAACAGCATTTAATGTGTACAACTTTTCAAAGCTGTGCAAGTTCCATAACTCTGAAGTGATATTTAGATATTTAAGTCCTCAGCGATGTGCATCCTGTTTATCTTTGTTCCTTTTTATTTATTTATTTATTTATTTTTTTATTATTATTATTTTTTTTAATCAAAGTGTGCAGCGTTTATTATTTGGCAGCTTTCGGAACTTTCAAGAACGCTTCAGTTAAAAACATGGCACTGCTTTGGTGTTATACAAGCCTAGGTTGCTCTGATAGCGGCCTTCAGCTTTTCTGCGTTGTTGGGTCTGGTGTCTCACGTCTTCCTCTTCACGATACCTCATAGTTTCTTATCAGTTCTTAAATTTTTTTGATTATTTAGCATGCGTGACTTTGTTACACTGTTCAACAGGTCTAGATTCAACAGGTCTGGCAGTAATCAGGGCTGGGTGTGGGAAGTGAAATACTCAGTGAATTTACTCAACTTTCCAAAAATCACTTTTGATTGCAGTTACCTTTTAACATAGGTCCAGGTAGGTTTGGTACCTTTTTTTCCCTTAATGAATGAAATCATAATTTAAAAAGTGCATTTTGTATTTATTTGATTTATTTGTGTGATGGATACGCAAAATAAAATAAAACAGGAAGGGGCAAATACTTTTTCATGTATATTTTGTACTATATTTATATTTGCCTAATAATAATGGGCTCCAAGCTGGCTGTACGGCCTTCTTTGAGATGTTTGCACCATTTAAATGTTTTACTGTGGCTAATAGTCTCATCACCATAGTGTGCGTGAAGTTCTCCGTCTGTACTGTAAATGTCAGTTGGTTTTATGCCTTGGGAATGAGAAAGTTCATTACAAGTCCTGGTGTACCTTGAATGCCCCTTCCATATTATAAGGAATCGACATAAAGGCCTATTATATTAAAAAAAAAAAAAAAAAAAAAAAAAAAATTAAAGAATGACTATGTAGCATATATAACACTGCTGTCTATAGCAAAGATTCTTTTAAATAAGAGATATTTAAATGTTGTTGTTTTTTTTAAAAAAAAAGAAAACATTATTTATACAAAGGCTTTCATTCCTTGTTGTAGACTACAGTAGCTTCTCCCAAAAATATGTGATGAATGCATTTATGAGGAGGTAGTGTTTTGTGATGATCAAATTAAGCTAGTTTCGGTTTGCACTGAGCAGCTGTTCCTGGCTGGGGATCACCCTTACTACACTCTTCTGCTGGGTTTGGAATTCATCCTTGACCGCCTGTATGCAGTGCACTACCGTTTTAAAAGTTCGGGATCACTTCCTAACTCCATGGTCATTCCTGATTTTTGTTTCTTTTTACATTATAAAATGATGCTGAAGGCATCCAAAATATGCAATAATATC
Organism: Clarias macrocephalus; assembly: GCA_011419295.1. Lineage (NCBI taxonomy): Eukaryota > Metazoa > Chordata > Actinopteri > Siluriformes > Clariidae > Clarias > Clarias macrocephalus. Next base: position 17,964 of record JAAGKR010009992.1, read on the forward strand.
CTTTGAACAGTTAATGTTGAGATGTATTTGCTACTTATGCTCTGGAAAGCCTTCATAACGGCTCTAATCCGAGGTGATTTTTGAGGCTGGTAACTCTATATGAACTTCTCCTCTGCAGCCGAGGTAAGTTTTGGTCTTGCCTTCCTGGGATGGTCTTCCTGAGAGCCAGTTTCATCATGGTACATGTCATGGTTGACATGTGACTATGTGAATTGCATGGACCTAAGTGCCATTTTAAACTTGCCCAGTCATCTTTAGAGGTGAGTTTTTAACAACAAAGACAACAACATGTTCTAAGGTATCATCTGAGACTTTTCCTTGCCTAAGAAACAAGTCTCCTGGAACATAGTTTTGCCATCTCGGCAGTTTGTTATTCCTCACTGCTTACTTTTTCATGGCACTAATTGCCTGAAGGACTTTGATTAACCTGGTAGTCACAATCAGAATTATTCCAACATCTTATTCTGAGTACTGGTGATGTTTTTATCTTCTTCTTTGTCTTGCATTGCACACAATCTGTGGTTCAAACAGTTTAACACCTGTGTCCAATGCTCCTGGTGGGACAGCATCTTACTGGCTTGGGGCTACATAGCTTGATGTGGTCAGCAGCTGTTCAGGGAGATTCAGAGAACGCTCAAGTTGTCTATAGCAGTCCATTTATCTCCAACAGTACCTGCACAACTAGTGAGCTAGGCTTCTTAAGGGTAAATGCTGCTGTCTATGTTGTGCTGTTATGGTGAAGCAACACTGGTGTAACCTCTGTATTGTGCAGGCTTGTATGGGAGACATTGTTTGTGTCCCTTTTGGATACCCCAATGTAGTGCAAGTAAAAGGCAGAAGCCAATAGAGCTTGGCACTGATGTTGTTGCAGGAGAGAATGAGGCTAACAACCTTAGATTGCCTTCGGGACTCCAGCTCACATTTTCCCCTCAGGGTTGACTCATGAAGCCTTTGACTCTCCTGAGGCTGCCCACAAGGCAGAGTGACATGTGGTCTTTAGGCGCTTCTTGGTGCACTTTGATCCTGACTGTTGACTCCAGAGGAGTCATACACCCAGAGATGTACACATGACCTCACATCGCTTAGCTTAACTGAGGAGCTATATACCACACTTGGGCCCAGAGGTGACAGAGAGGCCCAGTGTGCCTGTCCAGTCAAGAGAGTCTCCTCAGAGCCCCATATACCCCAGATGTAGAAAAATGTTGAGCACTACATTTTTTTACTTTTATAAAGTTATAATACACATACAGAGTGTGACGAAGTATTTACCTGAATTTTTTTTTCTTATTTTTTGTGCATATTGCATACTTGCCATAGTTACTTTCTTATTGGTGAATCATAACTGAACTTAAGTGAGGCCTGCAGTTCTTTAGATGTTGCTCTGGGATTTTTTATGAGCTCCTGGATGAGTCGTTGTTGTGCTCCTGGAGTAATTTTGGTAGACCGGCCACTCCTGGGAAGATTCATCACTGTTCCATGTTTGTCCCATTTGTGAATAATGGCTCTCACTGAAACAGGACTGAAACATGTTCCAGACTTTCCAGGCTGATACATGTTAAGTACTTTATTTCTTATCAGTTCTTGAATTTCTTTAGATCATGATGCTTTTTTTTTTTTTTTTAGATCATTTAGCATGCTTGACTTTGTTACACAGGCACTATTCAAGTGATTTCTTGATTCAACAGGTCTGGCAGTAATCAGGACTGGGTGTGGGAAGTGAAATACTCAGTGAATTTACTCAGCTTTCCAAAAATCACTTTTAATTGCAATTACTTTTTAACATAGGGCCATAAGTCCCTTAATATTTAAAAAGTGCATTTTGTATTTACTCGAGTTATTTGTGTGACGGATACGCAAAATAAAATATAACAGGTAGGGGCAAATACTTTTTCATGTATATTTTATACTGTTCTGTGTCAAGTCAAAGTCCCTTCCTACTTTTGATTCACATTCACATTGTTCTCATAAGAGAACAATTTCCTGATTCCAGACCCTAACATTTAGGAATCATCTCTAATGCTTTGGATTTGACTGTACACACAATCAACCTCATGCAAACATGGCAAGTAAGATTAATTTAGCATACTAAGTAAGTATTTCTCTTGGTGAGATCATGGCAGAACAGGAAAATACAGGAAAATATTTTTTTTATTATATAAATGTCTTTATTCGTAATCATATGTGGAATGTCACCAACACCGTGTTATACATATTAACACTAATGATAATTTATAACATTTTGTGTATTTATATATGTTTGAAGGAACATCATGAATACCACGCTCAGTCTCTGAGCAATGCTGCTTCTAAGGAAGCCAGTGTTAACAACATTTAAAATCGCATTCCCTTTCCTCATCCACTCATTTGTGCTTGCTTTACTTTTGCCCCATATCTGCTCAATCATCTAGACAAGAGCATTTAGTAGGGCTGACCAGGCTAATCTGCACCACAGCGGGTGGCTTTCTCAGCCTGATTTTAGAGCAGATAGCAGACAAACGACAGCGTTGAGGCCTGTGCCATGACTCTGCCAATTAAAATCGACGCGCCAGCCATTGTTCGCTCTACAGAGGTGTTATCGTTGGTGGCACATACCCTCTGCTTCACTAACCGTGATATGTCAGCCATGAGTGGAAGTAGGAGGAAGAGTCCCTGATTGGTTGCTCGGGATTTATTTATTTATTTCCTTATTATTTTATGAGATTGGCAACATGTATCTCAAGCTTCTGAATGAGACATGCCCACCCAGCTAACACAGAGAGCTTAGCAGACAGCCACTTGAAGTTATGATAATTATATACCGTAACCCTGCTCAAACTAGAGAGCTTTTCTTTCTGAACAACTTTCTTTTTAGACTTCACACACACTTTTTTTTAAACTCACACAGACAGGTGTAAGTGAATTGCTAAGTAAAGGTTTTCCTGTAGCAACCAGGGAGTACAGCAGAGCTGCAGATTAAGACCGCCCTGTGAAGTCTTGTCAGGGCAGAGGGAGTTGACCTGTCCACTAATTGGAAGCCTAGTGGACGTATAACTTGTCTGCTGAAAGATGTGATGTTTGTGATATCTGGTCCAGGTCAACCTGAAGAGAAAAAACAGTCATTTTAACAAAAAAAAAAAAAAAAAAAGATGTATTCTTTTAAATATTTTTGTCTTAACACTTTGCTTTATCTTTTGACTCTCAGGTGCAGGTGTTTGGCCTCTACACCAGAGAGGGCTTCCATGAGAACTTCGACTGTCCTATTAAAGTAAGTTACTGTAGGTAACATCTTCTTTCATCTCTAGCACATTGCTGCTGCTTGGTGGATTTTTTTTTCTGTAAAGTCTGACTTTGTGTCAGAAATCATTCTGTAGGTTTTTCGATTTATGTTTCTGTTCTTTGTGAGTTTTAATTATTTCTCTGGGGCTTCCTTAGCTTGGATTACGCTCATATATTTCTCAAGTAGGAGTGAAGGGGATTCTGATGTGTCTAATATTAGGTAGGCAAGTTAGAAAGGCAAGGGCAGGTTCAGAGTAACAGAAGCAAAACCTTAATTTTGAATTTAATTGGATTGTGAAAAATGATTTTGAAACTGATGACCATCCGTTATTGTTTTAGTATTATTTTAGATTTGTCTGAATATCTTTCTTTCACTTTTTTTTTACTCTGTAATACTCCTATTCAGATCCCACTTCCTTATATTTTGTTCACTGTGTTTTTTCTTTTCTTTTTTTTTATCCAGGTGGTGGCTTTACATCCTCTGTTCAGCAAATCAAACAACAAGCAGTTTGTAACTGGAGGTAACAAGGTAAAATCACTACATATTAGCAAAATGTTTTTCCTTTTATTTAAATGCATTCAATTCACCTTTTTACTCTTTCAAACAAGTTTTTTTTCTGGATGCTTTTAGCCCCACCCCAACCTCACAAATCATTAACTCTAAACACTGCAGCTTCCATGTCTTTGGCTTTCTAAGATCAAATACAGCTTGGCCTTGTAGCAGGGTCAAAGAGAGAGAAAGCACAAAAAAAAAAGACAACAAACAAGAAAGAGGTCCATTTTCTCAAAATGTTGTTCACTCTGAGAGGTGTTTTCTCTCTGTGCGGAACAAATAACAGTCATTACCCAGAGTGCCATAGTGTCTGCAACATGTAGAACATGGACTAAAACAAATACACACTCATTTTTCAGAGTAAGCCGTGTCACCCTGGAAGATAGAAAGTGCTGTCTTGTGCTTTTATAGCATAAATAAAGAATCATATCTTTAAAGCATCGAGTTTAAAGAATACTTGAATACTTTTGAGTAGCATCAAAAGATTTTAAATCAGTGCACCGATTTAAAAGGCAGTGATGCGACAATCTTAAATATAGTGTTATCAATTATAATTGGGTGTAAGTTTATAATAATCTATTTAAATAAATGTTGAAAAAGACAGACAAATCATTTCTTTTTTAAAGTTGATATGGTTAATCAGTTACATCAAATCAAATCATTTCGACATGAAAGTACAGGTTGGTACAGGTTTTTACGCCGGATGCCCTTTCTGCTGCAGCTTATCCATTTCTCCAGGGTTGGTACTCACATTGAAGTTGCATTGAAAAATGTACTGAGAATATGTACATTTTCATTAATTATGTGTGTTCTTACTCCTTATATGTTGAATATTTCCTATAATAGCACCTCTGACAGTAAGCAGGATAAATCATGGATCTTTATAAAAACATATTAGTTAGATTAGTTATCTGAACACATACTAACAGTTAATCCAAACTGAGCAGCAGAAATGTGAAAACCGTCTTGGAGTTTAATGAAAGCATTATTAAGAGGTTTGGTAAAGTGTGCTCCTTTGATCTACGCATGTCAGATTCTTTCATTTCCTAAGGATCTATGGTTACATTTTCAGTTACAGACTTTTGTGTAATTTTTTTGTGCTAGAAATAACCAGCTAGCTGACATAACTTACACTATACATACTGTATCTTCCACTTTCTGTCACTAGATTTTATGTCAAAAATGCATCTACAGTAGATGCTTACCTTGCTAAATATGAAAAAGTTGACATTCACTTTTTAAAATTCAATATCTAGTACTGTGCAAAATCTTGAGCCACCCCTCATTCTTTTATAATAAATGTAATTAAATTATATAGATTAAATGAAAGAAATTGGGGAAAATGTTTTGGAACAAATGTGACACGCTGCAACAAGCCTTAAGATCTAATAAAAAAATTAGTATTTGTCTATGTAAAAACCTCAGCAGCAACCTCATTTCCCCTCTTGTTTGTTCCAAACACTCCACATTCAGCATCGCCAGTGTATTAATCACCAGCCTGATCATCTGTCATCATCTGCACCTGTTCTCATGAATGAAGTTAGATGTTTTTTTTTATGCTTAAATGATTCATAGGTCACTGTGGGGCTTAAGAAACAAAAAACATTCCTCTGAAACTGCTCAGGTACAGGAACCGAAACTCGTTGAAAACGAGCTGAAAACTTTTCAGAAATGAGAGGCAAAAAAAGTCCTTCAGGAAGCCTGGAGATCTCTTTCTCAAGACTGCAAGAAAATATAAGAATATATTTTGCTCTTTGGAAAGCAAAATATGAAGGAATGAGGGGAGGCCCAAGACTTTTGCATAGTACTGTATATTCTGTTTTAAAGAGTAAAACAATTTCAAGTGTCGGCTATTTCACATTGAGCAAGGTAATCTATACGATTGTTGCTATAAAAATCTAATGACAGCAAATAAAAGATATGTTAAAGATAATAAAAGCAAATGTTTTTTGGGGTTTTTTTTCTGTTGAGAATCTTGGTATGTTTATAATTTCTTGGTAGTGTAACAAAACCAAAGACACATTTTAACATTTGGCATGCAAATGCATTAAAAGAATTGCAAAATGAATATACATAGTAAATAAGTTTTTTTATTTATTTGTTGTTTCATGTATTATTCCTAAATACTGCAGTCGTAGAACTGCAAATAAAATCTTATATGAAGTGCAATTTGTTTATGAAAAAACAAGATTCTCAGACCAAGCCTTATTTATTAACCTTTTAGTAAGGTTGCTTACAATTATTTTCTATAAGCCCACCTGAACAAAACATTTTCTTACTTAAAGTATTACATTTCTTACTATAGTGTTTCAGATTAATTGCTGGCAAACTGATGGTCTAACTCTCTTGAGTTACATTTAATATGCTGTAGTTAATGTAATGGAATGTAAAATAAGTGGGTTTCACAAAAATGTTCCTCAGTGGTATTTTTAGTTCCTGACATAGTGAACTAGCATAAGGATAAGAGTTCTGTAATTTGCTAAGAGTGTCTTATACAGTAAATGCTATAAACATAAATGAAAGCAATAAAGTGTTTTTAGCTGTATTAAAAGGTGCACATAGAAAAAAAAACTCTCATTCCTGCCTCTGTGCTAAGAAGGGTCTTGGATAGTAGGGCTCAATGATTTAATTGAATTAAAATCGCAAAAATGCACATGCATG
>JAAGKR010009993.1:0-24427 GCA_011419295.1 Clarias macrocephalus
CTCATTCAAAGAGGTTGAATTTGTATTATGGTGAGAAAAAAGCAGCTAAGTAAAGAAAAACGAGTGGCCATCATTACTTTAAGAAATGAAGGTCAGTCAGTCCGAAAAATTGGGAAAACTTTGAAAGTGTCCCCAAGTGCAGTTACAAAAACCATCAAGCGCTACAAAGAAACTGGCTCACATGCAGACCGCCCCAGGAAAGGAAGACCAAGAGTCACCTCTGCTGCGGAGGATAAGTTCATCCGAGTCACCAGCCTCAGAAATCGCAGGTTAACAGCAGCTCAGATCAGAGAGCAGGTCAATGCCACACAGAGTTCTAGCAGCAGACACATCTCTAGAACAACTGTTAAGAGGAGACTGTGTGAATCAGGCCTTCATGGTAGAATATCTGCTAGGAAACCACTGCTAAGGACAGGCAACAAGCAGAAGAGACTTGTTTGGGCTAAAGAACACAATAAAGAACACAATAAAGAAAACTCTTTGAATGAGAAGGTGTGTCCAAACTTTTTGTCTGTACTGTATAAATCTAACCTATTAATTTGATAATATACAGATGTATCTTTTTGGCCAAGCTTAACTAGAACCAATCCTAGCACCACTCAACTTTTTGTAGTAGTCCATTGAGATCAGCTCAGGTTTAACGTATGCACAAGCCATCTGGGTCACTGTCTATAGATGACTGCTCAGACACTACACATTGTGCACTGCCAATATTCCAGTGCTCAGGATCTCCACTTTACTTACTTATTAGTATAGTAAAGTGGAGTATTAGTATAGTAAAGTACAGTATGTATGCAATGTGTATACTATTTTATACCTACTTGATTTGTAGGTTTTTTGTCCTTCTTTCTGCTTTTCCTACAAGAATTTGAGAGCACAAGTTTCCCTTACATTGGCTGATAAATAAACTCGACATCTGATACATTGTAGTGAAAAATCAAGCTAGCAATTTAACAGGGCACATACACACACACACACACACACACACACACACACACACACACACACACACACACACACACACACACACACACACACACACACACCCTACAGGGAATTTAGAAACACCAATTAGCCTAAACTGCATGTCTTTGGACTGTGGGCGGAAACCAGAGTAATATTCTTATAATGCAGAAGATTGATGTACTGGTTAAAAAATATTATTACTGACATCTCATTCAATTTACAGAGCAGATAATAGATATACTGGGAAGAAGTGTGTAGTGTTATTATGGCACTTTTAATGATCTCTAATGGGTTTAAGCATTAATTCCAGAATTAGTCACTACATAAAAAACTGCAAAAGCAATAAAACGTAAAATAAGTTAGAGTTTTTGTTCACAAATATGAATAAATTACACAAAATTAAACTATTGAAATTGTTGTATTTTTCTTTTAAAATTGATATGTGCCACAGTAAAACATCATCTAAAGGGAACAACAGCACCAAGTCATGTCTAACAAGATTGAAGAACACGTGTAGAAGGATTTGTTCATTTTCATAATCAGAGTCACAGTGAAGCCAAAGGCCAATCCCCTCAGCACTGGGCAAAAGACAGGAGAATTGGTCTTGGATTGAATGTCAGTCAATCACAGGGCACCATGCACACACATATTCGCACCATCATGCATACCTATAGGCAATTTAGCATGACCAATCTGCTTAGCTGCACATTTTTGAACAGTGCGGGAGGAATCCGGAGAACCTGGGGCAAAGCCATACAAATGGGGGAGAACATGCGAAACTCTTCACAGACACTAACCCAAAGTCAAGATTAAACCCAGCATGTTGTTGCTTCAAGGCTGCAATGCTACCTGATTTCAATAAGCTTCAGCTGACACAAGTCACGAGACAACTTACAGTAGAACATCATGACTTTTAATTTGCTTATTTTTGGTATGTCCGATTCCCATAATGCCAGATATTATACATCGTCTCTTTATGTTGGTGCTGTGACATAAGTAAAATTTCAATGAGAAGCTAATTAAATAGAGGATCATTGGGATAATTGGATCTATTTTCTGTTAACTGTGAAATTTCTATAAAAAGGTCAACCTTACCACTGGAGGAAATATTAGGTATAATTCTTAAAATTTGGCTCTTATCAAAATAGAATACACTGAACATTTTGCACCTGCATTTGCTTATATTGACTACACTTTTACTTGTAAATTGAAATGTAAAATCCAATGCTGAGTGTCAAAAATCAAAAGAGGAACAAAAATGAAGACTTTTAAAATGAGAGAGAAATGTCAGCACTAACTGCAGATAAAATAATTTCTGAATAAGTTTTTTAATAAGTAGTATTTCAAATGTTTCATACATAATTCACTTTTCAGGCATGCTCTTTGTAGTATTTAAAGGGCTGATTCAGACACTTCACATCAATAATGTGAAAATGTCATGTCCATAACTCAAAATTATCCAAAAAAAATGAACTCAAAAAGTGACATTTTAAAATCTACACTTTTAGTTTTTATTCAAGTCTTTATTCAAGGTACAAGAGTAGTATATTCTATTTATTTATTTATTTATTTGTTTGTTTTGAGGCTGTAGAAATTCTGTACTGTCTCATAAAAGTTTGTCTAATTCTGATAAAATTATAGATATTTTCAGAATGCAAATAATCATATGAATTTGGCTTTGTGTTAACCAATTGAAAACCAAATGTCAAATCCATAAAGATGGAACTGTCCAACTATTTTTATTGAGGACTTATGCCAGCATCACAATATTCTGTAGATGGGGACCTGACTTAGGGACTCATATTTATAAAAACATGAACAAATAAACATTAAGGCAGCAATAAATTAAGACAACAAATCTTATTATGAATTAATGACATTTATTATATTAAATATATTTATTAATATAAAAATAAATAAAAAGAATAAAACATTTATGTCAGTTACAGTAAGCCTCTGAAATGTATTATAGTGTTCTTCATTGCAATGGTAATTATGTAAAAATAAGAACCATAAAAAGTGCAACAGTAATGATATTCATATTTTCTCAGTGTGGTTAAAGTATCCATCTTGTTAGCCTTTTTATTTCTGGAAATATATCGAAAACTCAGCTATTCAGGGATGAATTCTGTTTACCCTTATCACATGAGAGTTATGGTTTCTGCATTATTAGGTACCTAATTATAACAATCTCAGCAGTACACTGCTCAGCAGACCCAGGATAAGAGCGCACATTCAAGAGATTTTCCTTCCTTATCTGAGAAGCCTGAGGATAACATGTCTAAATCGTCTATGCTCTAATTTAGCTGTGACAGCCACTGTTCTTCGAGCTCCCCCTAGAACAACTGGTAGGTAAACTCTGTCTCCCTTTATGGCTGGTGGCATCAGAATTCTGCCATGCGTGCTGTGCATGGCTTTCAGAAGACATCCATTCTTCTTCCCTACATTACAGTGTTCAGTCTTGAGGAGAGCTCAGAAAAAGGCGTCCTAACACCAAAACAGGCCACATAGTTCATTACCATGAGGCTAGATTCAATGAGAATGCAAGTCATCCCATTATTACCATGTATGATGGGTTTTATTTTTATCATTATTGTATTTAGATTTAGCCAACACCAACAGTCAGTATTGGCATCTGATATGTGATGATTAATGACACCTGTAGTGATGATTTCCCACACCCAGTGCTGGATCTGACTGTATTATCAGCCTATTGCTGCACTCCAAACACTACAAATATAAGGACTCGTTCTCAGTAAAAGAACCTCAACACCAAGTTTGCTAGAGATACAGGCCACTGCCAGTAAAACAAGTTTTTGGGAGCCATCAAAGGGAGATATTAACCATAGATGTCTCTGTTACATGCTGGGGGAAAAGCAGGTAGGGGTGAGATGTATACCTGCAGTGTAATATCAGAACAAATCAACTTGCTTTCAATTATGTCTGACTTGAGAACTGCAGATTGCAACCCAACTGTGACACAGGGAAGCTTTCTGTATACCAGAGCAACTAGCTTACAGAACTTTCATGCTCAAGTGGATTCTGTTATGTGAATTTTATTCAAATCATCAGATTTGCATTGCAAATTCTGTGTCATGTTAGGTGACTGTGTTGGAGGGTCTAAGACTTCCCATGGTTCGCATCCTCTGTGGTTGTTTTCTCAGGTTTCTGAATGTTCTGTATGTAACTAGCTTTTTGTTAGCTACAGTACCTCAAAGCATAAGCAGAAGGGCTGTTTATTGGGAAAGGATAACATCCTAGTTAATCTAAGTGTAGGCAAAGTGAAGCTAGATGATTGACTTTTTTTTTTACACAGATACGATATATTATAAGTGTGAGTTCAAGGGTGGCATTGTTATTTTTATATACTATACCTAGTGCATCCCCTAGAAAGACTATCACAGTGTTTATGTATGTGCAGTAAAATGCCTACAGCTAAAATGTATATATACATTATCTAAAGTTCATGACTAACTTAAGACATGACATGAACTTGTAGCTGAGAAACTAGAGATTTTTTTCCGAGTTCCACAAAATGACTTCTGAACTCATTTTGTGTCATGACACTGTAATAACTTATGAGTTACGTATATTTTCATGTGGTTCTTGAAAAACGAAATAGTTTGTAACATTTAGTCATGCAGCTATATGAACAGTAACCTTTAATAAAGTATTAAATAGATTTTTAGGTGTAATATTAATATAATTTACAGATTTTTGCAGGTTGAGTCCCAGATGTTACTTTTGTTTTGAAAGTTATACGATTTTCTCAAATAAAGATTTTGTGTGCAAAAGTGTGCAACATCATATTTATTCCATAAGGATGCAGGAAACAATAGACTCTATAACAATGTATTAAAAAAACAATATATATGCTGTGTCGGGCGTCCTGGCTCTATCTTAACCCACCCTCGACTCTAAACAGGATGACCAAGTAAATGTTAGATCACTAACCAACAAAACTTTCATTCTAAAGGAGTTTATAACCTCACGTGGTTTGGAGTTTCTTTTTATTATGGAGACATGGCTGAGTGTTGGTGAGTACTGTGCCTTCTCTGAACTTATCCCCTAATCCTATGCCTATACCTAGCGGTGTTGTATGGAATGATTTATCGTATAATAAGTATAATAAGGACTTTTTCATTGACTTGTCTGACTTTTTGGCTGAAATGATGCCTAAATATGATCATGTCCTTATTGTGGGTGATTTTAAGGTTCAAGTTTGTTGCCCTAAAAATCTGCTGGCCAAAGATTTTTTAAGCTTAATCGATTCGTTTGGTTTTGTGCTGTCAGTGTCTGGCCCCACACAGGAGCAGGGGCACACCCTTGATCTTGTTTTATCTCATGGATTTTCTGTTGCTAATATTGAAGTCTGTGATGCAGTATTTTCTGATCATATGCCTGTAATGTTTGACTGTGTTGTACCGAATAATGATGTTAATCATGTGTACGGCGCTGTCGCGTGTTTAACTCCTCCTCCGCCGCTCAGTTCTTTGATGCGTTTAACCCGGAGATGTGATGATGACATCTCAGAGTACGCTTCTGTTGCTGGCTCCAACACTGAGGCACTAGCATCCTGGTTCCATTCCACCTGTGGGGCTGCCTTGGACCATGTGGCTCCATTAAAAACCAGGCGCTCCAAAGTTAAATCCGAACACCAGTTAAACGACAATACTCGTGCTGTCAGACGTGAATGTTGCAAAATGCCTCACATTTTATTTCAGTCATTTAATGCAATTCTTAATGGTCCCCAAATTGTCAGTTTCGAAAGCCCTTATGCAGTGTGTGAAAACTTTCTCCAGTTTTTTATTGATAAGGTTTCTTCTACAAGGGCTTTTATTACATGTCCTGCATGTGACCCATCTATGTATCTCAATTTATGTCTCTAGCTCTGCTGTTTTTAACCAGTTTGAGCCCATTTTTCTTTCCTTTCTGTTAAAGATTATTAATATTATGAAGCCTGCAGGTTCTCCTGCTGATCCCATTCCTCCACATCTTTTTAAAGAGTTGGCTCCAATTCTAGGTCCTAGTTTTAAATATTATAAATAGTAGCTTGGGATCTGGGGTTGCACCCAGAAATTTTAAACATGCAGTTGTGCAGCCTTTGTTAAAAAAAAAAAAAGCTCATCTTGATCCGTCTGTGTTTTCTATACTGTAAACCCGAATAGGTTGGCAAAACTCGAAAGATTTGAGGTAATCAGTTATATAATTTTTTTTAAGTAATGATGTTTCCAGTTTAAACAGTAAACAGAACTATCAGTTAGAATGAGTTTGTTGTACTCATTCATATTAATAATTCTTTACTTGCATTATTGAGTAGCCTGACTCATACCATTTAATAGCAATTATCTTTTTTTTTACTTGTTGCAAACCAAATAAATTGTTGTTGGTCTTTTGGCTGCTCCCGGCAATTGGTCACCAGAGCAGACAATCCGGTCCACGCACAAGCTTGACACAGGTTTTACACCAGATGCCCTTCCTGTCGCAACCCTCCCATTTTAGCTGGGCTTGGGACAGGCACTTTGTCCAGTTGTTGGGAATTGAACCCAGGCCTTTTGCATGGCAGGCGAAACACCTCCCACTGAGCCACCAGTGCCCTATTGCCCTGATGACATCAGAAACAAAATTGCTAGGCTGAAAGATTATAAGTTGGTGGAACTTACTGTTACTTAAGTACTTACAGTTACTTAAAATCTCGAATTTGTTCAGCTAACTTGAAAATTGTCATTTCTACAAACTCATAAATACCAAAAAGTTCTAAATACTCATCAAAGACTATTAATTTGAACTAATTGTAATTATTTCAAGTTCAAGTTCAAGTAGGCTTTATTGTCACTTCAACCATAGTACACTGGGGAAAGAAACAACGTTTCTCCAGGACCAAGGTGCTACATGCAACATAAATTTACAACATAGATTAACAGAAAAACTAAACTAGCTAACTAAGAGACCTAGTTAGCTGGCTAGTGGAGACAAGACAGATTGTCCTGACAACATAAGTTTACAACATAAATTAACAAAAACTAACTAGCCAACTCAGAGAGGCAAACTATCTACGTTTTATATATATACAGACAATATACAACATAAAGTGCACATGCAAATGTAAACAAGAGCAACAAAGTGGCAAACACGACATAATATAACATAATACTCTGTGGTGTTGAGGTGGTGAATTGAGGTAGTGGAGAAACAGTAAACGTTCCTTAACGTAGCAGCAAGAATTTACAAAGTTAGTGCAAAAAGTAGTCCAGTAATGAATATTGACCATTTTCATATTGTGTGTGTGTGTGTGTGTGTGTGTGTGTGTGTGTGTGTGTGTGTGTGTGTGTGTGTGTGTGTGTGTGTGTGTGTGTGTGTGCGCGTGTCTGTGTATTTATCAGTCGAGACCCTTTTTGTTGAGGAGACGGGTGGCTTGTGGAAAAAAGCTGTTGCACAGTCTGGATGTGTGTGCCCAAATGCTTCGGTACCTTTTTCCAGATGGCAGGAGGGTGAAGAGTGTGTGAGATGGGTGTGTCCGATCAGCCACAATGCTGGTGGTTTGCGGACGCAGCGTGTGGTGTAGATGTCCTCAAAAGAGGGAAGAGAGACCCCGATGATCTTCTCAGCTGTCCTCACTATCCGCTGTAGGGTCTTGCGGTCCAATGTGGCGCAGTTCCCAAACCAGACAGTAATGCAGCTGCTCAGGATGCTCTTGACAGTTCCCCTATAGAAGGTGGTCAGGATCGGTGGTGGAAGCTGGGCCTTCCTCAGCCTTCTCAGGAAGAAGAGACGCTGTTGGGCTTTCTTGTGCAGGGAGCTGGTGTTGAGGGAACAGGTGAGGTCCTTTTTCAGGTGGACACCCAGGAATTTGGTGCTTTCGACGATCTTCACCGAGGAGCTGTTGATGCTCAGCGGAGAATGGTTGCTTCGTGTCCTCCTAAAGTCCACAACCATCTCCTTTGTTTTGTCAACATTCAGAGACAGGTTGTTGTCTTTACACCAGTCCGTTAGTCTCTGCACTTCCTCTCTGTACGCTGACTCATCGTTCTTGCTAATGAGACCCACCACGGTCGTGTCATGAGCAAACTTGATGATGTGATTCAAACTGTGTGTCGCTACACAGTCGTGAGTCAGCAGTGTGAACAGCAGGGGACTGAGCACGCAGCCTTGTGGGGCTTCAGTACTCAGTGTGGTGGTGCTGGAGATGTAGTTCCCTATCCGTACTGACTGAGGTCTTCCGGTCAGAAAGTCCAGGATCCAGTTACAGAGGGAGGTGTTCAGGCCCAACAGGCTCAGCTTCCCGATCAGTTGTTGGGGGATGATAGTGCTGAATGCTGAGCTGAAATCTATGTACAGCATTCGAACATACATGTCCTTATTGTCCAAGTGTGTCAGTGCCAGGTGGAGTGTGGTGGAGATGGCGTTGTCCGTTGAGCGGTTAGGACGGTACGCAAACTGCAGTGGGTTTGGTGAGGGGGGCAGCAGGGTCTGGATGTGTCTCATTACGAGTCGCTCGAAGTACTTCATGATGGTGGGTGTAAGTGCAACGGGACAGTAGTCATTGAGACAGGACACAGAAGACTTCTTCGGTACAGGGACGATCATGGTGGCCTTGAAGCATGTGAGAACAATAGCGCTGCTCAGAGAGATGTTGAAGATGTCGGTGAGAACATCTGCCAGCTGTTCTGCACATTTTCTGAGAACTCTGCCTGGGACGTTGTCTGGTCCAGCAGCTTTACGTGGGTTGACTCTGCGTAGAGTTTTCCTCACATCAGCTGTAGTGAGACACAGCACCTGGTCGTTCGAGGAGGGTTGGTCTTCCTCACCGCCACGTCGTTCTGCCTGTCGAACCGAGTATAGAAGTCGTTCAGCGCATCTGGAAGGGAGCCGTCATCGTCACAGGTAGGTGATGTCGTCCTGTAGTTAGTGATGGCTTGTATGCCCTGCCACATGCACCGTGAGTCACCGCTGTCCGTGAAGTGATTGTGGATTCTCTGGGCGTGTGCACGCTTCGCCTTTCTGATGGCCCGAGAAAGTTTGGCCCTTTCTTGTCTAAGGGCCATCTTGTCTCCCGCTTTGAAAGCAGAGTCTCGGGTTTTCAGAAGTGCACTCACCTCCACAGTAATCCATGGTTTCTGGTTGGGTTGTTAGAAGATGTTCTTGGAGACAGTGACGTCATCGGTGCACTTGTTGATGTAGCTGGTCACTGATGACGTGTACTCCTCCAAGTCGGTGTAGTCACCATAAGTCGTAGCCTCCCTAAACATGTTCCAGTCAGTGTTCTCAAAACAGTCCTGAAGAGCAGAGATGGCTCCTGCTAGCCAAGTTTTCACCTGCGTCAGAACGCCTGACGAGTGGTCTGTATGCTGGAATTAGCATAACAGAGATGTGGTCTAAGTAGCCGAGTTTAAGTCAACAGTACTCAATATGTTTGATTACTTTGAGCATTAGGGTTTACAGCGTACAGACCAATCTCAAAGCTACCTTTTCTGTAAGATTCTGGAGAAGGTAGTATATACAACTATTAAGTTATCTTAGTGTGCATGGAATTCTTGAGGTCTTTTTCTCTGGTTTTAAGGCTCTTTACTGAAACAGCTCTGTTATGAGTCTTAAATGACATTTATCGTATTACCGATTCTGGTGATTCTGTGTTTCTTCTGCTGCTTGATTTAACAGCTGCCTTTGATACAGTAGACCATGACCTCCTTCTGTCACGCTTAGAACACTGGGTGGGAATGAGGGGGACAGCTGGGGTGAACGGGCACGGTCAGTGAGCAGTCATTTCTGAAGCCACTCCTGTGTTTCCCTGATGTTATACTTTGGGTAATGGTCTGGTTAAAATGTAAAACTCCATCCTAATCTGAGATCCTGAGCACACAAGATTTTTAATCAGGATAGCTGAATAATTTTATTTGCATCAGTTTTCATTCTATACTGAATCTCTCAATCCCAGTTGCAGAAATACATCTCCACAGCACCCAACCAAAAAAAAAAAAAAAAAAAACCCTCTTCCCAGTTGTGTTTGACTAATGGCACTTATTTATTGACCTAGTAACCCAGTGTAAGTATCTATCCAGTCATGTAAACTTTAAAGCACTTTTTGTAAGTCGCTCTGGATAAGAGCGTCTGCCAAATGCCTAAATGTAAATGTAAGCATAATGCTGCCACCGCAGTGTTTGACTGTAGTGATGGTTTTAATAAGGTGATGGGCTGATTTTCTGATTCCATATAGTTCAATCTTTGTGATGGCAGACCAGAGAATTTTGTTTCTCTATAACGTGAGAGTCCTTCAGGAGCTTTTTGGCAAGCTCCCATCAGACATGTGACTTTTAGTGAGGAATTCTACTGTCTGGCCAATTCTACTGTCTGCACCATATAGACCTGATTGGTAGAATGCTGCCAATGGAACTCATGATATCATTTATAATGACCCTTAGGTTCTTGATTACTTCTCTGACCAAGGACCTTTATCCCCAATCTGTTGATTGTTCCAAATATTTTCGAGAATTTGAGAATGATGGAGGCTATCATGCTCGTAAGTGCTTCCAATACTCCAGAAAGTATTTTGTGTGCTTCCACAGATCTGTGTCTTGACAGACTACTGTCTTGCATGTCTACAGATAATTCTGGCTTTGTTTTCATTTTGACATGAACAATCTACTGTGAAACCTTATACAGACAGGTGCATGCCTTTCCTAATTATGTTCAATGAAGTCAGTTAGGCACAGATGGAAACCAGAGTCATAACAAAGGGTCTGAATACTTATGAAAATGGAATATTTCAGTCTTTGTTTTTGTTTGTTTTTTTATTAACAAAAAAAAAAAAACCCTATAAAAACCTGTTTTTACTTTGCCGTTGTGAAGCATTGTGTAGAATGATGAGGGAAAAAGATTTAAATACACAGATAACAGATACAAGGGTCTGATACAATATACATTTTTATTTTTTTTTTTTGCATTAAGTTTAAACACTTCTCAGTATTTTGTCATGTTTTGGGGGGATAAATATCCTATTATTTTCCTTGTCGAGCCATATAATGCAAACATTTGTATTATTAGATGTGCTTTGGTAGCAGGCCAAATTATTTAATAGACTTTGTTCATCTTCTGAAAATCAAAATGCAGAATCGTGATCATTATCTTCTTAAAACACGTGAGAAGGGCAAACTGGATGGATTTTAACAAAATACGAATCCTGTGTCCATGATGAAAACAGTCCAAATGCAGTTGGGTAGATGTAGCAGTACTTAATAATATGTGTATCACAGACAAGTCACATTATTCGTTCAATCATGTGTGGCTGAGAAAGGTGGTCACAGTGATAGACTTACTGGCCTCTGTGAGATTTCCACTGAATGACAAAGATGCGAAAAACCCAGGCTTATGCATCAATCTCTTCAATGATCCTGTCATTGAGAAGGTGATCCAGCTCAGTGGAGACAGCATATCTCACTCACAGAGGTAAGCAATTCATTTTTTGATGGATGGAAGCACCTGAGAGCTGTACATTATTGACGAGGCCTTTTGCACTGCCCAGTACGCCTGACAAGAAGTGAAAAGACGCCTCAGAGGAAGAAGAGGAAGCAGTGATGGTGAATAAAAGACACCCTCCTGGACTCCAGATGGCACTACTGCTGTTGGAGGAAACTTGGCGGCACCAACACAGATACAGTAATAGGCAATAGGATATGACATTGTAGGAAACAAGCATTAAAATCAACTATTTAAAAAAATAAAATTAGGGTAGCTATAAAGCCCTGCAAGATGAGACACCAGATGAAGGAGAAGCTAACACAAAACAAAGCTTTGAAGTGTGTTTTGATGTCTGGGTTCATAATTAAGACTACATGGAAAATAAATCAAAGAAATATGTTACGCTGATTAGGGGGGAAAAAAGCTGATTCTGCAAAAGTTTAGCAGTCCTGAAGATGATCCTGAAAAGCAGGGCTGGATTGGTCATCTGGCAGAGCTGGAATTTTCCGGGCAGGCTGATGAACTTTGGAGCTTTGGATACAATGGTTGGTTGATTTGTTTGTTTGTTTTGTCAAAAACTGGCCCATTATGCAGGAACAGCAGCCCTTTGGTTCGGAAGGGAAGTAAGAACTTAATATACGCAAGGAAGTATGTTGCTGCTTCTACAAACAGTAAAATGTTTTTACACATCTCCCCTTCCCACGTTTTTTCTCCATCTCTTGTGTCAAAATGGACAAAGAGGAGAAGTGGTGCAGAAAAGCTATGCTAAAAAAAAGCTTAAATGTTTGGAGTTTGGTGCCGTCAAATGTGCAAAGATTTCAGACATGTCTGCTGTAGGGCAGCTGCAGTAGTCTCTAACTCATTGGAATTGCCACAGTGTGCGCAGCATCATCAGGCAAACGTAGAAGAGCAGGTGGTGACCCATGGAGAAGAGCAGGCATGTACCGTTATCAATGATAAGGGCCAGACTGACAGGCAGAATGAGGACGAGCAGGAGGAGAGGGTAGTTCAATCGGTAAGGAGTAGCTTCATGACAACAGCGACTCACAGAGAGAGGAGAGGGAGGTAGCCTATCCATGTGTGTGTGTGTGTGTGTGTGTGTGTGTGTGTGTGTGTGTGTGTGTGTGTGTGTGTGTGTGTGTGTGTGTGTGTGTGTGTGAGAGAGAGAGAGAGAGAGAGAGAGAGAGAGAGAGAGAGAGAGAGAGACAAGCAACCTCTAATGTTAGATGTAACTTAGAACCCACATGCAGAATAAGTGTGTACATGTCAAAAACCTCTGCACGTCAGGGAAAGTGTTGATCTATTTGGTGTGCTGTCCTAGACAGACTTGTTTTGATGGACATTCAGTGAACTCATATGAGAGAATCTTTATTTGGTACAAGAAACTGAAAACAGCATGTATTGTATTGTGTTGTATTTTTCAAAGTGGAAACATGGGTGAGAGTTTTGCCATAACTGAATTCACAACTAGACAAAAAAAGAGGACGTGGCCTTTTAGTTAACAAGGCCAAATTCAGATCTAAGATTCAAAACAAATGCTACAGTAAAAACAATAAATAGTAAATAGTAAATAGCTAGTAAATCCGGGTTCTTTACAGCTCCAGCGTTCCAGGTTATTGTCTCTATTTAAATCAGCTACATGTCTATATGGGTTCCCTCTGGTTTTCTAGTTCCCTGTCGTACAGTAGCTAGTTCAGGGACGATTAACCAAAGATGCAAAGATCACTCCGGAGACCAGGGGTGTTGAGGCCACCAGACTTTATTCTTTTCAGAATACAGCCAAGCAGTTTCTCTGCAGAGTAAAAACCTCTCGTCTCTTCCAAGATGCATGCTTATATACTGTACATTTACATGACACTTCTTCAACATCCTGTTCCCAGCAACACAATACTCCCATACTGTACATGTGTTGTGTTTCTAACAAGATACAGTGCTCCAATACATATGTTTACCCTTTCCCACAAGACACAATGCTCTCTTACATGTTCATCCTATGGCTAAAGGAAACATCACTCACTTAACTGGACAGCTTGTCCATGCGCTCCCATCCTACAGCGGGATGCATCTGCTCTGTAGGGTCTTACTGAGGCCTTGGTGGCTCAGCACACAGTTTTAAGTCAGCGGTCCCTTTATTAGGTACAGTGATACATTTTGCACGAGATTTTTCTCTATATATATAATATTGCAGATTAAACCTTATCCGTTTAGGTACACAATTTGTGATTGATATTTTCTGGTTAAATTACTACACCTTCCACCACCCAAAAGCATACCAGAATGTACAGTAGAGTGGATAAGATGAATTGCCTCTGAGTCTCAATGTGGGTGAACATACTGTTCCAGGTTTACCATCCACTGACCATGATCTCTATTATGATATGACCGATTGTCCAACATTCTAAATCCACGGCTCATTTTCAGGTAGTGTGATGGCCAACAACCACGTGGACTTTCAATAAGATGGCCAGTAATCAGCAGTGGATCTCTATAAAATCTTCTGGGGCCTTCAGTCTGCTATGCTATTTAGGTTCATAGTATAAAATAGAGTAAATTTTATTAAGAAAAAGTTTACCTTTTAAGCTTTTAAGTTTGTGCTGTGCTCCTGGAGTGCTGCTGTCCATCTCAGGGCCCCCACTGAAAGCTATAGTATTTTTGTGTCTGTCTGTAAGAGACAGGCCTACTGTTTAGCGGAGCCGCTGCCCGGCATCTGATCTAATCTGCCTGTCTCACAAGCAGCACCAGCAACATCATCCGTTTCAATTCCCACACCTGGTTCCTCCTCCTCTTTCATCCACTCCATGTCTAGTGCTTCCCTTTACAGTATATCCCACACTAATCCCCGTAACAATTACCTTTACTTTAAAGAAAGATAGTCTGCAGCATTTTTGTCGATAAGACTATTTTTAATCTAAATCCTTCACATATATCTGTATTATTGCAAACAAAAAGTATGACATAGTGATTCAATCAGCAGGATCTGAATTCAGTAAGAGAAGCTTCAGCTATAGTGCTCTCTTATCATGGAATGACTTGCAGAAACATACAGTATGGTGCCAGTAGTCTTAATCTTCTTATTAGCCCGAATGATCCCTTTTTTAATTGTTTTGAAGAGGCCATGCTTGAAGAAGAAATTTTTTTTTTTTTTTTATCTCTATGTTACTACCCAGTTTAATGCAATTAAATGCATACACAGACGTCTCTATCTGTCTACTATGTTTTTTTTTCCTCTGTTAGTCACATTTTTTCGCCCTCTGGCTAGTTTAATTTAGTAGGTCTGGCAGGGAAATGATAGATTTAAATCATAATATCTGGGGCTGGGATGAATCCTCATGTCTCTGACATAGGTCAAGTTACTCACTAAGCAATGTTGCATTTGCCCTTGAGTAAAAAACAATCGTGGTTTTATGGTTAAATGTGACAAATGGCCACAAGACAAAGGCAACCTACTCAGTGACCTACTCTCACTTTCAGCATAACCACAGTAAAATAATGCAGAATATTCACATTACTTTGTGTTATTTAGACTTGCTTTTTAAGCCTAGCCAATCGAATGCAATAGAAATGGATTTGCCTTCACAACAAACAGCGCCAGGTTTCTATGCTTTACACCTATCCCATTGTTTTTCAGTATGGCCCCACTGGCACTAGTTTGTCAAAGTTTCTAAAAAAGTTTGTGTGGGTTTAAACAAAACAATTCCTTATGGGAAACTAAGGGTGTTTGGATAGGTTCAGTTGAGGCTGAAGGAGCTGAAACCTGTTAAATAAGACTAGCCAAAAACAGACAACATGACATTTCACTGTAACGAAAAATAGTCATGTCTGTGACAGAACTAAATCTTACTGTATCTTACAGGCCTCGAAATAGTTTTTCTTTGGAACTGTTTGGTTTGGCTTTGGAACTGGCTTTGGAACTGAACTTCTGATCAGCATTTTCACTCTGATGTGCTTAAATCTGTTTTTAAAAGTTATGACGTCTTTGTATCTGTCTGTCTATTTGGCTGTTCTGCAGTATAAATTTCTAAATCAGTTACAATAATGTGTACAAAAATGTGTTCTGCAGGGAACTTTCATAATGAACTAGCAGTTTTCACATCTTTCCAAAACCAAGAAACCATCTTTCTTCTTCTAAAGGAACGGTTTAGTTTTCTATTGTTATAGTAGAAAAGGGAGGGAGAGAGAGAGACTGTAAGACTTACTGTATTAATTAAAGATCTGTGAGTGGAATGACAATGCTGTAGCCCCATTGTGTCAGCTCCTGCTATACAACTCAGTAGATCGAGTCAGACTTTCTTTTTTAAGGGTATTACTTCAAAGGATTATCTTTGTGTATCTACATATGCACAATGCATTTCAGAATTAATAATCATTTTAAAAGAAATTGATAATATTGCCCTAAATTTCAAAATTTACCCAAAGACACTTGTACTTTATGATTCAGTTTGAGTTTATTACAGTAGGTATTTTTTTAGTTACTACTATGAACTATTCCAGATAACTTCAAACATTTTCCCTATGAGGCCCACCTAGTGTTATGAGAACTCAAACTACTTTACGACCGACTATAAGACCAAACCATTTGCCAAGAGCTTTAACTGCCTATTGTAAAATGAAATAAAATTGAATAAAATTAAATATACCTACATGAAAACAAGAGCCTCATAAAACACCAGTAAACAAAACAAACATTACATATTTTATTTTATTTTATTTCATTTAGTTTTTTGTATTTTTTATTTACCATATAGAAAATCTTTTCAAAATGCATTTGGCTTAATTACATTTTGAATACTGTATTATAAAATATACACCTGGCCAATGGCCAGTGGTCTAATTCATACGGGATATATTTTGCTAGCACTTCACATACATAACTAGCATAATTAGTCCTTGAATTACACTCAGTTTATTGATTTCTTTGTTTTGTTTAAGAATGAATTCAATAAAATAATTTGAAATCAGTTTTTCTATACATAATGAAGGATAACTCTGCTTAGTTTGAAAGTGGAGCCTAAAAGGATTAGTAAGATAAAATGCTTGTATTTCATGAAAACCAGCCACGGTCAGGCAATAAACCTCTGAAATTAAGGATATCAAATGAAAAAAAAATTTTTTTTTTTGGAGAAGAAGCTTAAACTTGGGGTGAAGGAGCTGTATGTAGAGTTGCTGCCTTACTGCTTCATGGTTCTTGATTCAATCCTGCTCAGGTGATTGCCTGTGTAGAATTTCTGTGCGTGTTCTTCCTGTGTCCGTGTGGGTTTCCTGCCACATCCAAAAAAACATGCCAGAAGATGAATTGACTAAGAAACATTTCTCCTAGTTGTGTAAGTGTGTGAATGTGTCTACAGTGACCTTTGATGGACCAGTTCCCCTTCCAGGTTGTATTTCCACCTCTTGCTTAGAGTTGCGTCTTGGGAACTTGGGAGTTTAACAACAGGAGCAGCACGGTGGTGTAGTGGTTAGCACTGTCGCCTTGTACCTCCAGGGTTCGGGTTAGATTCCCACTCTGTGTGCATGAAGTTTGCATGTTCTACCCGTGCTTGGTGGGTTCCCTGCCACAGTCCAAAGACATGTAGGTTAGGTTAATTTGTATTCCCAAATTGCCCATAGTGTGGGAACGAGTGTGTGTCCCGCGATGGATTGGCACCAGGCCAGGGTGTACCTTGCCTCGTGCTCTAAGTCTCCTGGGATAGGCTCCATGCCTCCCGTGACTCTGAATACAGGATAAAGCGGTATAGACGATGAGTGAGTGAGAGTCTAATAATACATGTTAATCACTAAATGATTTGTTTGTGAATGAACTATGTGCTTTTTATTTCTTTTATACCTTTAGATTACACATATGACAGCATTTAAAAAGTTTAAAAAGCTTAAAAAGACTGCATTTGCTGTCTCTATCTCTATCTCCTCCAAACCTTTGGTGCGAGTGAGTGTGTAGCATGCATAATACTTTATAAAACCAGGGCATGCTTCATCAAGCATTCCTCAGCTGTCATGGTTGGTACAGTGTAACAGAGTTTCAAAACTACGCGTGAATTCCTCAGTGCTAAATGTATATTTGCCTTAACCAGTGGTTTAAAAGAATGCAGAGATTTTTTTTTCCTATTTTGATCAAACAAAATGCAATATTAATAATGTTTGATTGTGAAAATCCTTGGTTTTTCTGGATGCTACAGTACGTACAATCTTTGACCTTAACTTGACTAACTCTGCACTGTTTATAATATTGGACCATGTTTTTCGCATTGCTGTCAATACCAGGGTCAAATTTAGGGTGAGGCAAATGCAGAATACTCAGACCTAATTTCTGATTTCATTTCACACATTTTGGAGCAATAACAGGGCATGGAAAGGTCCTTACCTGTCCCAGTATACTGGTTTCTAATGATCATAATACAGTCCTTGCATTGCTTATTTTATTCTTCAAATTTTCTATTCTACTTTTAAATTTTTTTATTCTACTGCTTAAACTGGATGCCTTATTGTGCATCTCTGAATGCATGCTAGGATTGTCCAACATAGTGATGTATAAAGCAGATTCCTGCAATAAGTAAAACTTGATACCACAATGTAACCTTTGCACTGAGTCAGCGCAACGTCTAAAGGGCTATCATGAAAGACTATTAGGATCTGGAGAAAGGGTAATGGCCAGATTAAAGCAGTACACCTCCAAATAAGACTAAGAAGGTACAGATTCTCTTGAACTGTGTCATGTCAAAGTAATGACAAGGCTCCCAACCCATATACACTGTAGATTAAGTTGATGACATTCATCACTCAATGATGTGCTGTGCTGTTATTCCTGCTATATATACCTTAAGTGTAGGTAGGGATAAGCCAGTGGTGACTCAATTGGTTAAAGCTGTGCGTTACAGGGTTACTGATCAGGAGGTTGAGGGTTAAAGCCCACGCACCACCAGGCTTCCATTGTTGAGCTCTTGGGCAAGATTTTTAACCCTATCTTCTCCAAAGGCGCGGTATCCTAGCTGACCCATCATTCTCTCCTCAGCTTCCTAACTGTGAAAAAAAAATTTGTTCTCTAAGGTACATTTGACAAATGATGCATTATATTTAAATTTTGTATTTTTTTTAATGGTAGGGTGGATAGGGTGCCGCTATCTAGCAGTGTCCCAATATAGAGCGACCTTGGAAACTGGGCTCACTCTCCAGCCATTTTAAAGACATATAATATATTTGAGCTAGGTCTTGCATCTAGAAGTTTTTTCACTGCTTATACCCACAAACCTCACCACCCATTTGGGACAGCTTATATGCTGGAAAAAGAAACTGCAAGGGTACACTGACAGCTAGTGAAAGCAGTAGCAGGACACTAAATTATCACTCCCATATCTGACTGGGATACAAGCAGGACTTTGTTCCTAGTTGCTGAATCATGTAGAATGTGTGGCAACCGTCAATGTAGTGACTTAGCACTTGGGTTTGTCTGTGCATCATTAAAACCTTTTTTAATTCTGGATGCAGACACCACTTTTCTGTAGGTACTGTACATACTGTTCTGATCGCGTATCCAGTACACCAGTGTGGATAAGTCGCCTTCAGTGAGGTAACAGGGTGTGGACATTCTGTGCAAGACAGCTGATCAAACTGACCATGACCATGTTGTGCAAGCATACAGTATCAACAAATCGTAAGATGAACTATTCTCTAATTATTTGGTTAAAGAAATAAGATTCTACTGGTTATCTACAACCCACCCACCTGCTACTTCTGCAGTCCCACATTGCTCCCAAGCATGCAAAGTAGCCATCACTGATGGCTACTCCTTATCTCTCTCTCTCTCTCTGATGGGGCATTTTATCCAGACTCTTTTTGTTATGTTCAGGCTCCTGTTGCTAAACATGGTCTTAGAATCATCACTCTAGCTGCCATCATTATCGTCCAATGTCTATACCTCACAAGCCAGGTTTGCTGAATGTGATTGGCAAGCATAATAATATTCAGCACACATTGGGGTGACTTGCATTCTCTGTGAATTTAGCTTCATCCCGATGAACTGTGAGGCCTGCCTTATTGTTAGGGAGATCTTTTCTGAGTGCACTGTCAGACTGAGCATAAAAATGTGGGCAAAGGAGGCTGGATGCTTAATAGGGACATATAGGAGCCAGTCATTCAGATGTGAAACAACTATGGCTATACAGCTTTAATTTACTGTCACTGTTATTATTCACATACAGTATTTAAGGGGAAGGTCTTGAACAACTGGTTCAAGCTGGTCCTTTTTGGAATTTAGATTTGCATGCAACTACAACCCTTCTACTGAATAAAGAAGTCAAATGAATAGAAGCCACTGCTTTGCAATGCAAGGTCAAACTGTTATATCACACATTTCTCAAAGAGAGGAAAAAACTTTTGGGGTTTGTAATAATAATTATAATCCTCCGAGCAGAATTCTCAATGCACAATGCACGACAACATAAGTTGCAGAGATAAGATCGAAAAAGAAGGGAAAAAATACTTTAAAAAAAAAATCATATATATGGTAAATAAAGTTAAACTGTCTAACAACTATTTTTTGCCCACAAGTATAACCATTATCTCTGTCTTTGCCTATTTACTAGTTTTATGGCTTTCATTTTATAGTCAGTATGTATTTGTGTGCAAGTGCAATTAAAAAGCACCAAAAGGTTTCTATGTACTAGTTATGTGGCAATGCTTTCATTAAAAAAAAATTAAGTCCACCCAAAGTCCACGTAAGGTGTCCACCCCAGCTCTTTCTTCTCAGCAAATGCACAGTACTAAAGTTTCATCAATATTAAACCTATACCAAAACTCTTAGCTAAACTTAGGAAACAAATATAGTCAGGAGTTTCTTGTATCATACAAGTTGCTAGGATTTTACCACCCAACCTTGATAGCTTGAGATAAGTTTTGGCTATGTATCATTTCCTCGTCAATGCAGCATTAATTCCTTCTCATTAAGCTAGCCCAAAAGCTCTAGGGGCTTCAGTCACTGATAATTAATTTTCCTTCACTAATAACAAAGCCAATGACAGTGATATTGTAGAATTGAAGGTGGGTGGGAGAGTGGGCCATTGTCACTGAAGACTAGTAACTATTACTCTGATTATAGGAACATCATCATTGTAATCTGAATTCACAATGTTTTTAAACTTTTAAAAGGTTATACATCTTGTTAAAAAGGTTTCAGTGGATAAGGATGTGCTAATGACCAGAATGTTGCGATAGCAAATTTAATTGTCTGCTATACTTATAGCATTTATGCTTCATTGTCTCCCATATGAATTTTGCATCCTCATACTACCTACCAAAAAGTAAAAGCAAGGTATGTGAATAGCCAGAACTGCTGCCGCTAGTTAATTGAGAGAGCGCCCTTACTATTCAGAAGACCCATTTGCTCCCTGGATTCAATCTTGGAATCATTTGTAACATATGGGGCAAACTAACAAAATAGTTCTTACAGCCCTACTTGTGCCAAGAGCCGAGAGAGATTGACTAGCTTGGGAAATTAAGTCTTACCAATACCGTACAAAATAAAAAATACTTTTTTTTTTTTTTAAAGCATGCTTGCTTTCAGATTTATAAAGTGTACAAACTGATGTAAGAGTTTGTAATCCATGGTTTAAAATTATATATATTTTTAATACAGAAAAAAGGAGCTTCTTTGATAACATATATAATATCTGAAAGCATGGAACGTAACAGTCTAGCATAGAATAGCATGGAAAAAAAGATCTGTCTAAAGCTGAAATAATAACACAATAGCACAATAACAACACTTTGTGTATCTGGAGACAATTTTGCCATGCAGTCCACTTGTTTAGGTCTGCATCTAAGTGTGTGTGTGTGTGTGTGTGTGCGTGCGTGCGTGCGTGCGTGCGTGCGTGCGTGCGTGCGTGCGTGCATGTGTGCGTCTGTGCTGTGCTGTCTGTTTGTCTGTGTGTCTGTGTGTGTGCGCATATGTGTGTGTCAAAAACACTAATCCAATTTTTGAAAATTATATTTCTCAGACAATATTACACCATTCTTCACTAATCTAATCAGTTTTTTTACTGACTAAATGCAGCAACAACAAAAAAAACAACTAGCAGTGCGATAGCCGCTATGGATATATATCATGAGCAAATGTGTTTAACAGAGAGAATGGTACTTTCATATATCTTTATTAGGAATAATTCTGACACAACTAGATTAAGGTCATATTTAAATCATGCAGTATACTGTTGTATCAAGTTAAGTATTAATTAAGTTTTATTGCATTCGGACAACACATCAATGATATTATATTTGCTTGTGGCCGTGTCAAATATGTATGAAATTGATGAATACCGGCCTGTATACTACATGCCACGATGATCTATTGGTTCGATAGTTTTATATTATGATTTACTCTTATATGAGGTCATTTTATTATTTTATGAGATGAGATTTGTTAATTTCATATATAGAGGAAGCAGCTCATGCTAATACTAATGCTAGGGGAAAAAAGAATCTAAGAATCATCTTCTAAACATTTAAGAATATAATCTAAACTGCTGCTATTAATTAACAGGCAGCTGCTGCCTCCATGACTTCATTATTGAACATGATGACCGGATAGAAGAGCTTCCTGTTTTATTCGCAGGGGAATAGGTTATGTTGACAACCTGCCAATAATGGGCCCTTGGTCTTATCCTTAACATGATTAAGATATATCTGACTGTGCAGTGCCTAATACGCTTTGCATTCTGGCAGTTCAGATAGTCATCCCTCCATTTCCTTCAATTTCCTTTTTGCCATTCTGCATTGCACTCCTCTGTCTCTCTCTTTTTTTTAAATCCCTTTCTGACATATTCTTTCTCCTTGTCAGCTTTTCCTTTACAAGCAACATTGGTTCAGCGATGTCACATGTTGCTGTTTTTCACCTTTATCTCGGACAGCCAGTGTTACCTCCTCCATGCTTGATGCAACAACAACCCTTCAGGTTGATGAAGTTTATCTATCCTCATAGCAGCACAATAAAGTAACTCTATATTGTGTCTGTTCAGTATGGATTTTCGTTTGCTAGCCTTGTGCCGTCCTTGCATGAAAGGTGCCTGAGGGGCCTGTGTGTGGGGGTACTTTTTGGGCTTGGCTTATACGTGTGTGTATGTTTGTGTGAGTGTGTGTGTATGTTTTTTGTGTGTGTGTGTGTGTGTGTGTGTGTGTGTGTGTGTGTGTGTGTGTGTGTGTGTGTGTGTGTGTGTGTGTGTGTGTGTGTGTGTGTGTGTGTGTGTGTGTGTGTGTGTGTGTGTGTGTGTACACGCACATGTGTTGGCAAAAGCTGGCAAACCCATGGGTGCACGGATGCTTGTGTCAATAACATTAATCTGAGTTGTCTTCTTAGGCAAGGGAGCAGTAAGAGTTAGAGAAATGACTGTGTGGAAAAAAGTGAGCTGTTCAGCTTGGGTGCTGTGTGTTTCGAAGCTTTTCAAACAGCATGCCACACAAAAGCTGGAATAAATGGAAACCAACATCAGCATCCTGCCTGAAAGCAATGTTCACTTTTGAGCTCCTGTAGCGGCTAATCAATTAAGTTTTATGACGTAAAACAGAGTGATGGCTGCCATTTGTTCGGGGAAGGATTTGGCTGTTTTCCCTCTAATACCCCTAGCTCCTGATAGAGTTAACAAACTGCAACAAAAATCACTGGTCCATTTTGGATACATTTCCGATGACATGCTGGGTTTGTAAGACTGCAATAAGGTTTCATTATGGTTTCATCATTAATAGGAGTGTGAACAGTCATTCACTGAGATTGCTTTTATAATTAATGAAACCTTTTTTTTTTTCAAAATCTCTTGCATTAAAGAACTAATATGGCTTAACAACTTGTATAGCTCACTACATAATGAAGATTTTTTCTGTTTTTAAAAGCTTTTAAATGTGGAGATGTCAGCATGTGCTTGACCTGTTATTCCACTATTCCATTTAGGGAAAATTAAATAAGAAAGAGAGGTCAAGGAATTCACAGTATTTCATAATTGAAATAAAATTTCTCTTATTGTTATGTAATGCTATGTTATACACAGTAATTAAAATGTTTCACTTATATCATGTTTTTCCCCATAAGGAATATCTTACTTAAAAAAATATTCAATCACCATGGTCTCAAAATTCAATTGAGTTCATTCAATCACCATGTTGACCTGCACAAGTCAAGTAATGGATTTTAAAAACACATAAGCAGTTAAATCACTATTATGACCATAATACAAACTTGTCTGAATTAGACTCATGAAGATAAAAAAGGGGGTAGGAGAAAGAACCCAAATATGCCAGTTTTCAGGTGAGACTTAAAAGCATAATTTATAGCCACTAAAAGAAAAGACAAAGAGAACTATTCCAGTGTGTATGTGATGAGATGATACAAAATCTATTTAATAATCAGATTGTGAGTAGGTGTCATAGATGATGAATACAGCAGCAGTTATTAGGATGTGCAGGTCTACAGTATCCAGGTGAGATTATCCACTAAAGCAGGATGATGTGTCTTAAGCGTAAATTGTTTTGGGGAAGTGCAAGCCTTTAGGGTATCCATGTGGACCTGAGAAAGAGTAGCAGGAGTAGAGTATCAGGATGAATCAGGAAGGTTAAAAGCATAGCAGCAGCACAGCAGGCAGCAGGAGCACACAGACAGCTCAACAGAGAACAGAAGATTAAGAACATTCATAAAATATAAAATGCAGTTTTATGAAAGGATCATTAAAATGGGTGAATATAACATTACAAAGGTTTACTCAGGTTGTTTGTGGTAGGATCAGTTGTTTTATAGAAGTGTAGTAGTTTATAGGGAACCAGTGTGGTACTACATACCATACTACATACTGTACACACACACACACACACACACACACACACACACACACACACATATATATATATATATACAAAATCTATTTATATATATATATATATATATATATATATATACAAACACACACACACACACACACACACACACACACACACACACACACACACACATATATATATCTGTGTGTGTGTGTGT
>JAAGKR010009994.1:10636-21752 GCA_011419295.1 Clarias macrocephalus
GCTACTATACAGCTATCAGACCCTAGGTAGTGCACTATACAGCTACTATACAGCTACTATACTGCTACTATACAGCTATCAGACCCTAGGCACTGCACTATACAGCTACTATACAGCTACTATACAGCTATCAGACCCTAGGTAGTGCACTATACAGCTACTATACTGCTACTATACAGCTATCAGACCCTAGGTAGTGCACTATACAGCTACTATACAGCTACTATACTGCTACTATACTGCTACTATACAGCTATCAGACCCTAGGTAGTGCACTATACAGCTATTATACAGCCATCAGTCCCTAATTTGTGCACTATACAGCTACAATACAGCTATCAGACCCTAGGTAGTGCACTATACAGCTACTTTACTGCTACTATACAGCTATCAGACCCTAGGTAGTGCACTATACAGCTACTATACAGCTACTATACTGCTACTATACAGCTATCAGACCCTAGGTAGTGCACTATACAGCTACTATACAGCTACTATTACTGCTACTATACAGCTATCAGACCCTAGGTAGTGCACTATACAGCTACTATACAGCTACTATACTGCTACTATACAGCTATCAGACCCTAGGTACTGCACTATACAGCTACTATACAGCTACTATACAGCTATCAGACCCTAGGTAGTGCACTATACAGCTACTATACAGCTACTATACAGCTACTATACAGCTACTATACAGCTATCAGACCCCGAGTATTGCACTATATAGCTCTCAGACCAGGAGTGCTGTATTATACAAAGATATCAAACCCTGAGTAGTGCACTATACAGCTACTATACAGCTACTATACTGCTACTATACAGCTATCAGACCCTAGGTAGTGCACTATAAACCCAATAGCTGTTGTGTCCTCCTGTGTAGTGCACTGTGTATTTATTAGTCAGGGGACGACATAACGGTTTATAACGCCCATGTCGTGTCACAGATGGTTTGATCTGGAGTTGAAAGTGCACTGGATAGTTTTGTACTCATCCCGATGGTGTTAAATTGTCGAGCTAAAGGCTAACAGGCTAACCCTGAGCGCTAGCATCATCCATGGACAGGGCGGAGATGACGTCACAATGCTTCTCTTTTCTGTTCAAAACATCACATTGAGCTCGTGCCTTCTCGTGCGTGAACGCGAGCTCGGCGTGATGTTTTTAATACAAAAGAGCGCTAGAGATATAGAGTGTATATATATAGTGTGTGTGTGTGTGTGTGTGTGTGTGTGTCCGTACCGTGACCCCGTATCTGAGCGCGATGCCCTGCAGGGTGTCCCCCTCGGTGACGCGGTGCAGGGTGTATCTCTCCCCCAGGGTGGCGGTCACGCTGGCGGTGCTGCCGTACGAGCGCGTCTTCGCGCGGGCCAGACTGAGCCACAGCTCGCCCTCGGAGTCAGACCCGGAGCGGCGCCGCGGCGAACACGGGGACAGATCCCCCTCCGCCTCCGCCATCTTCCGCTCTGACCTCTCACCGGCCGAGCTCTCCTCACATCACCGACACAGAACCGACTAGAGCCGTAACGAGGTTTACCTCGATCCGTTACAGACTCGTGAGCGAGCAGACGCGCGTGTCCGTGTGCGTAACACCTAAATAAAAAAGATTCAGTTCTTTTGAAATGAATGAAGAGTCGAACAGCTAGGAGTCGACTCCGTGTATGATTCAATTGGTTCAATTCACACTGTGTAAAAAAAGCGGAAAATACCAACCTAACAAATAACAATAAAATGTTAAAAGACAATATGTGAAGACATTAAATTATGTCTCAGTTTTTAGTGTAAACAGCCATCACATGGTGCTTCATCAAAAGTGCTTAATTGGCATGACAAATATTTACATTCATATTGTTAAAGATAAGAAATAAGTTACAAGAAAATAAAAAAGAGTAGATAGTAAAAACAATAGAAAGACTAATGATAAATAAATGTACATAAAATAAAAACGTTTAGTTGTGAGTCACATGGTTTCTCACTTTATACCGAATCATATGGAATAGAGTCGATTCTTCATACAGAATAAAGAATCAAATCTGTTAGGGATAGAACCCATAACACTATTATTATTATTATTATTATTATTATTATTATTATTATTATTAATAGCATTTTATGGATTTTATGATCCGAATTTTTTTAATCGTATATAATCGACTCCTAATGGTCATAGCGAATCGACTCTTCATTTCAAAGAACCGATTGGTTCGGATCACTCTGTGTATAAAACGACTCAGCTAAATAAAGAAGCGAAATAAATGAACGTAAATTCCAAAAATATATTGTTAAATCGTAAAGACATCGTTAAACACATCATCCCAAACAGAGTCGATTCCTCAAGCTCCAAGAATTTTTCTCTATTCCATATGATTCAATTGATTCGGAACACACTGTGTATAAAAATGTATACAATATAGAAAGGAGCTAAATAAATTGATCCAGAGTGAATCTCCAAATTATTGTTAAAGCTTACATAGATGCATAAACCACAATATATAAATAATACTAATGATAAGGGCAGCACGGTAGTTTAGTGGTTAGCACTGTCTCCTTGCACCTCCAGGGTCTGGGTTCGATTCCCACATTTGTGTGCATAGAGTTTGCATTTATCTTATCCGTGCTTGTTGGGTTCCCCCCAGGCACTCCAGTTTCCTCCCACAGGCTACTCTGTCTTCCCAAATAGCCCATAGTGTGTGTGTGTGTGTGTGTGTGTGTGTGTGTGTGTGTGCCCTACGATGGATTGCCACCCTGCCTCGTGCCTTAAGTCTCCTGGGATACGCTTCAGGATGATGCTGTATAGGCGAGATGAGAGTGTCTGTGTGTGTGTGTGTGTGTGTGTGTGTGTGTGTGTGTGATTATTGTTCCCTCATTGTGTGTGAGAGCTCCAAATAACTCTCGTGTGTGGAATCAAATAACTGAATCGAATCCTTGTAACAGACTCTCACGTTACAGAATCGATACAGGAGTCGGCTCTGCGTTAAAGAATCAGACGGCCCTAACGGAAAATGTATTTTTAGTCTTTTTTGTCACAAGTTGACCTCGTGTGCTCGGATGAGTAGTTTTCCTAATCAACAAACACAATTTTCTTTCTTCTAGCCCAAAACTATCAACTAAAGACATGTTTTGTGTCTGAAGTTAATTTATTTTAGTCTCGGTCAACATCCTCTATTAGCTGCATCAGGATCACGTGCTTGTTTGTGGCTGGTGTTAGCGACGTGCTAATCTTATTCCTCACATTACATGTCACTGTGCGAAGCTAAGCTAACCTGATGACTAAAATAACCTCAGCAAGTATTTTTTTAGGATTATAAAACTGTTTAGAATAAATAAATCTGTATTCAGCTAAAGAAACAAAAGGTTCTCAGCTGACTTTTTAAACTGTTACTTGTGAAAAGAGATAAACACTAAACACATGCAGACGATTAGCGTGATGATTAGCATAAGAGCAGAGGCTGTAGTACATTCTGTCTGTCTCTCTCTTTGTGAAAGCTGTAATGTTCAGACTTGTAGTGTGGAATGGGTTTCTCAGACAGATGATAATGAATCAGGAAGATCACGCGCACACACACACACTCACACATTCCTCACACTGGTGCTACTAGAAATGATTCACACCATCATCCCTCTGTCCTTTTCCTCCTCCATCTGTTTCAGGATCTCTGTCTATCCAGGCTGTACCTGATACACCACGAAACAGAACATCGTTAGTGCAAAGTTTACACACTAATCTCATGGAGTAGATTATAGATTAGATTACATTCAACTTTATTGTCATCATACAAAGTGCACTTAGCATCTAATTAGGAGTGTGTACAGTAAGTGGCATACGTACAATAGATAACAAATGCAGCGGGTATATATATACCTTTATACATTTAATGTACAAACAATACACTATATACAGTGGTGAAGATGTTAAGAAGAAAAACTGTTAAACAAAAATCACACATACAGAGGGGGAAGGTAACCAAGTATGTTTAATTTATTACGGTACTTATAATCCATACAATAATTGTTGTAGGTTTATTAAACAATAATTTTTACCATAAATATCTTTACTTTCTATTTCACTACATTTCTGCAAGGTGTTGCGTTATGTAACCAGAATGGTGTCTAGTACTTGAATCAGGAATATCGCCACCTGCTGACTATTATTTATAACTGTGTGAGTTGCCTTCCCTCTGTAAAACTTTAAATCTTGTAGTAGGTGTTTGAAATCAGAATCGAATATGGGTTTAGACAGCAATTAAAGTAGCACATTCACAGTCAGGAAACACACACACACACACACAGTCTTTTACTATGACACTCACTCACTCACTCATCATCATTACCGCTTAATCCTGTATTCAGGGTCACGGGGGCCTGGAGCCTATCCCAGGAGACTTAAGGCATGAAGCAGGATACATCCTGGACAGGGTGCCAGTCCATCGCAGGGCACACACATATACACACTCACACACACATTCACACACTACGGGCAATTTGGGAACGCCAATTGACCTAATCTACATGTCTTTGGAATGTGGGAGGAAACCGGAGCACCCGGAGGAAACCCACCAAGCACGGGGAGAACATGCAAACTCCATGCACACAGAGACAGGAATCTTTTGTACTTTTTCTCAAGTAGAAATATAAATGAGGCCTTCTACTTCTACTTGAGTAATATTTTACCTCAGATATCTCTACCTGCACATACTGTATGTAGCTATCTGCACTAAGCACTAAGTGTTTATAGTGTCGATGTGGATGAAGTATACTGTAGTGCAAAGACTGTGCTGATGATAAATAACGCAGTCATAGATTGATCTAGATGCAGTGTGTCTCAACTTCCAACAATCACAAACTGACTAGAAATGAAAAGAACATCACAACTGAAAACATCAGTTTTCGTGTCTCAGCTCATCTCAGTGTTTTTGCACGCGGTTTACAGTCACTCATTATCATATTTCACTCTCTACATCGCTGCTCGTCTGTTAGGCGATACAGTCAGTTTACTTCCTCGTACCAAACACTGAAACAATGGTAGGAAGTCCAAAAAGCCAAGTGGCCAAGCGGCGTTCACACTGGCACTGAGAACAAATCGTTTATAATACGAATAATGATTCTGTAGTGTGCAGGACGGATCAGTGTAATACAGTTTACTGAACGGAAAAAATGCCTTTGTATTTAATGTTCACATTTATTATATATAACTGGATTTTGATTTAATATTTGCATTTAAAAGAAGATCTATTTGCATTATTTACAATGTGTGATATTAGACACCCAACATGTGAAAATGACTCCCTCTGCTCTCTTTCACACCTTGAGTCCGAAGAAAAGCTCCACAGATGTGATGTGCTGGTGATTCAGTACATTCAGGTGGTCATGTGACTTCATTTTATCTCCACGTAACGTTGCTGAGTCTCGACCTGAGCGACTGAAGCGACCCCAGATCATAACACTGTCTCCAGAGGCTTGTACAGTGGACACTATGCATGATGGGAGCATCGCTTCAGGCGCTTCCCTTCTCACCCTGACACGCCCATCACTCTGGAATAGACTCAATCTGGACTCATCAGGTCACATGACCTTTTTCCATCACTCCAAATCCCAGTCTTTATGCTCCCTAACAAGGCAAATCAAACAAGTGGTGACAGATTCCACCTGACCCTCCGGCCGTGCAGACATCTGAAAGAAACGAATGTTGATCCTGTGATTCTGGAAAAAGATTTTTGTTTAGTGTTCAGACTCTTAGCCAGTCGCTGCCTTCATTAAAACCGTTCAGGGTCTCATGCTAACCAGAGCGTCAGAGCGTCAGGACTGGAACAGAAACGCGTGAATGCTGCAGGTTTCAGTCAAAACTGGAGTTTCTTACATCCTCTTAAAAATCCCTCATGTGGCTTCATTTTGGATTTTTTTTTTTATCCCCGTGGGCTTTTGTAACACTAATAGAGTGTGTGTACAGGAGTGT
Source organism: Clarias macrocephalus (assembly GCA_011419295.1). Classification (NCBI taxonomy): domain Eukaryota; kingdom Metazoa; phylum Chordata; class Actinopteri; order Siluriformes; family Clariidae; genus Clarias; species Clarias macrocephalus. The sequence goes on from JAAGKR010009994.1 coordinate 16,590, forward strand.
GTGTCATCGCTGTTGGTAAATACAGTGTGTCACACAGAACTGTTAGGGAACGAAAAGTGAAACGTGTTTAACATGGAGTCCTTGTCCAAGCTGCTTTTATAGATTAAAAACATATAACAAGCAAATCAGCACCAAATCACTTGTAGATTAATGTAATGTATTCATTAGATTTTTGTTTTTTCATTTTAATTAATTAAATGTTTTCAATTCAGAGTTCAGCTTGATCATGCGAGAAAAAACAAAGACCAGAATATTGGTTTAAAAACTTTTTTTTTTTTTTTCGGGAATATTATTTTGCTCCTCTGGACTTTCCATTCACTTCCATTCTATTCACAATATAATAAGAGTTTGTTTGCTCTTTAAAGTTCAAACTCGTATTCATATTAAATGTAGTTTTAATTAGTAAACATCTGAAGGATCTGGACACCTTATAAACTAATTTACAGATGAAAGGGTTAAAAGGTAATTTCATAAACGTCATCATGATAGAAGAAACAAAGGAAGAGAGACACAGACGCTGTTTAATCACACACACACACACACACACACACACACACACACACACACACACACACACACACACACACAAAGACCTTACTCAATCTCATCATCTACACAAAATGGAGGGGGGAGTCTATTGTTCTCATTTCAAAGACACACACACACACACACACACACACACACACCACTACGCAGGTGTCCACAGGTTTGTGTCTCAGCACCATGGAGACCAGAGCTTCAGAAAATCAGCAGTGATGCGAGGACAAAGAGCTCACAGAGACCCCGGCGTGTGTGTGTGTGTGGGTGTAGGTGTGTGTAACACAAAGCAATTTGATTAAATACACAAAAAAAGACTAACGTCAGGTTAAAAAGACATAACAGAGTTTAATGCCAGAGCAAAACTAAAACACATCCGCTGACGATGTAGGAAAAACTGCTGAATAAAGTCTCAGAGTGTGAGAGCTGCTGCTGCTGCGACGCTTGTATAAAGGACACCAGCAGGGGGCGGCGTCCTGTATGTACAGGAGAGCTGGAAGGACACTGGTGGTGTCTCACTTTGTGGTTTAGCGTGATTATTTCCTGTATGATTTCCAGATCTGTGGTGTGAACAATGTGGTTGTTTTCAGCACTCGCAGGTCTCCCATTAGAGCGTCCATTCATCTGTCCATCAAATAATCCATTAATCCACGAATTCATCTATTTATCCATCATGTGTACCTCTAGTCCTGTGTCGGCTGCAGGGGGCTGGAGGTTGGCTTCACACTGGACAAGCACACACTCATCACACACACCTCATCATACACACTACAGGAAATTTAGAAACCAGAGAAAACTCAGCAAGCAGAAGGAGAACACACACGCACACGCACACACACACACTAGTGATGGGAAGTTTGAGTCATTTTAGTGACTCGGTTCTTTGAATCTCGTTCATCAAAATGAACAAATCTTCTTTTGAGTCATTTAGTTCATTTCGTTCTTTTGTTCAGAAATAAAATAAAATGTTACATTTTCAATAAACAGACCCCCAACATGTATACATACACAAATTTTGTCTATAGTTCCAGTAATGAAAATATTACAATGCAGCTAAAGACATATTATAAACCGAATGAGCAGATCATCATCATATCTTCTAGTCCGAGTCGTTCGTTCTTTTGAATCTATTGCACTGCATAGCGTCTATGGGAGTCACGTGACAAAAGAACGAACGATTCGGACTTAAAAGACTCAGAGGTAACGACTCATTACTGTTCCCTGTACATGACCTAAGGAGGGTTTGCGATGCTTTGCACATGCGCGTCCAGTAGAAAATGAACGAATCACTCTCTGAGATACTCGCTCTTCTGAGCCACGTTAAAGATTCGTTCAAAATGAACAAATTGTTCATGAACGACCCATCACTAACACACACACACACACACACACACACACACACACACACACACACAGATGAAGATTTCTACCTCCAGCTGTGGAAGTGTGAGACAACAATGCTAACTGCTAATCGCTAACCTGTGTGCTGCTGGTGACAGGGTTATTATCATGTATTGATGCTAGAAAAGGGCAGAGAGACGATCACACACAGAGTCCTGCATAAACCCTAAAGACAGGAACGAGACATGTGGGAGTCTGTTCACACGAGATACAGATACAACATCGCTCTACTGGTTTAATAAAGAGAGAGAGATGTTGTTATGGTGATGAGGTCGTGAGTTAACTCTTTCGTTCCAGCATCTGGTGTCCATGTCCACACACACACACACACACACACACACACACACACACACACACACACACACACACACACCTTGTGGTCACCTGTGTTTTTCCTCAATCTGTTAGCTCGGGTGATGAGAAGAGACATCTCCTCTTTGAATCAATAACGCGTCGTCACACGCTTCTTACCATCCAGATGTTAACCAACACTTCTAAATAAAAAAGTTAATTGTTAAAATTTTTGTTGTTTTTGTTGTTGTTCGTTTATTAAGTTTAAACACATGGTACATTTATGTGGAAAGGTTTTAGAAAGAAATGATTTTCACAAACTTTATTTACACACACACACACACAGACACACACACACACAGACACACACACACACACACACACACACACACACACACACACACACACACACACTCTTTCTTCCCTTTTGGTAAGGATGTGTAAACTTTTGCACGGCAAAGACACCAGTACAAGTTTCATTTAGTTGTTTTTTCTTGTTGCTCGTTTCTTACCTTTGCATTTCTTCATTTCGGTCTCCATCATACGCTTTTTCTAAGTCATTCTAATTTATTACTCTTTTAAAATCAACTGAAAGCAACTGTAACTAAGACAAAGCAGTTTCTCTCTGGGATTAATAAAAATCTTTAAATCTTGGACACAGGTTTCAGTTCTGCTTCAGTCAGAAAGCCGAGGGTGATTATTGTGCTTCTGTCGCCCTCTGCTGGCTGAGTGTGAACGTGACATTGCATTAGTCAGACAGCAGAGGGCGCTGCTGCTTTACTTTAGAGCTCAGGACCTGACACACTGCAGCTGTCTAAAGAAATTAAAAAGTCGTCTACTGTACATTCAGATATAAAAGTAATGATACATTTAAAAAGTACTAATGATGTAAAACTTATAATAATGAAAGTTACACTCAATCCAGAGACAGAACAGAAAGGAGAGAGAGAGAGAGAGAGAGAGTGTGTGTGTGTGTGTGTGTGTGTGTGTGTGTGTGTGTATAATTTTCACTATATATAGAGACAGAATGTACTGTTTCTTTAAACTCCAGTCTCCACAGTGACTCATTTTTCCCATAGCCGCAGGGAGTGTGTGTGTGTGTGAGAGAGAGAGAGAGAGAGAGAGAGTAATGAGATAAGCTCTGGCCTTCACTGAGCTCAGGATGATGTAGTCTCGATGACATCATGTCCATACAATCTCCAAAAACTGGTTCTAATTAGAGAGAGAACCCGGAGCTCCCTGGTGTTCGTCTCCATGTCACACACACACACACACACACACACACACACAAGCCTGCTCTGCAGTGTGTAAGACAGAATCTTCACTCCCCACCAAGTGGACCATGTAGTGCACAGGTTGTGGGTTTGTGACGAGACAGCTGATGATGTCACACTGCACATGGTGCTCATGTTGGAGTTTGATCTCGAGCTCTGAAGTTCACGAATGTAAACGGAATGATTTCTGTGATGTAAAATTTTCTTTAAGGTGACGCAGTACTGTGGTCTCGCATCGCCTCGGCATGTGCGTGTGTGGAGTTTGCATGTTCTCCCCGTGCTCGGTGGGTTTCCTCAGGCTGCTCCAGTTTCCTCCCACAGTCCAAAGACATGCAGATTAGATTAACTGGCATTCCCAAATTTATATGTGTGTGTGTGTGTGTGTGTGTGTGAATGAATGTGTGTCGTGCAGTGGATGTGTACGTCGGTTTTCTGTAATAATTAGAAGGAGTCTCCAGTGTCAGTCTGAGGTGAAGCTGTAACTGTAGGATTGTGTTCAGTTTTGCCCCAAATAACATTTCATCTTAAAACCAGTGACTGTAAGGAAAAGTAATTACTCCAGCATGTTTAAAGCAAAGTCTAATTCAGTCTGAGAATTAGAACTACACCTGAAAACTACACCACGGCACAAATCTACTCCACATGACCAACTGGACCACACCAAAAAACTACAACACAAACTTACCCCATCAGACAACACAAAGACTACGCCAAAAATATATACTACCTCACACAACAAAACTACACAACAGTACATCACAAACCTCCCACACACAAAACTACAGCATTCCACAAACTAACTCAACACTCCAATAAAACTACCCCAAAAAACTACACAAATACTACACCAAAATTATACAACCCCAAAAAACAAACACCTCACGACAAAACTAACTCACAACAAACACTACACCCACACCAATACACCAAAATTACAAAACACCACCTCACCAAAAAACTACACAACACTCCACTAAAACACCAAGAAACTACACAACAGCACTACACAACATTACAGTATATAACATCAAAACTTTACAATTAAACAAAAATCAACAACCCGTACACAAATATACAATATATATATAATACAACCACCCAAATACGCGCGCGCACACACACACACAGAGACAGACGTCTGGTGTAAAACATGTTTATTGAGAGAGTATACAGCGGCACGGCGTCGTGTCGTTATAACAGTACAGTATCACAGCTGCTCTTCACTTACACAGCTTTAATGAGATGGAGATTTATAATAAACACAAAAAGATACAGTTCTTACAGGCTGAGAAAACATGTGTCACGGGCACCACACACACACACCCATCCATCAACAGGCCCTGGGACACATGACCAAGATCCAGAGTGAAACTGTTTACAGCTAATAAAAGGACATCACACACACACACACACACACACACACACACTTGGTGCACACGGCTCCACGAGAGATCTCCTGAAGAGGAGAAAAAACAAAAACAAACAAAAAAAAAGATACAATATCAAAATAAAGAAAATAATAATAATAATAATAAAGAATGAGTTGGTCCGAGCGTTAACGTGCACCTGCAGTCTGAATACAACATGCTGATATTCAAGTCCACTGAACCTGACGCAATCAATCACACACACACCTACGCAAAGGGGGGGGGGGGGGGGG